>ML785683.1:171102-193445 GCA_009831015.1 Picea engelmannii | reverse complement strand
TGTTTCCTCTTGGCTATTCGAAACCATATATTTATTTTCGGCCTTTGCGTCTGATTTTTTGAGATCTTGATTTTGGATTTTTGTTTGTATTTCGACGTTTTCCATTTCTATTTCTAAATCTCTCTCATATTGATTTTCTATGTTTTTTTCTCTTGGTATTTCATTTCAATTTCTCTTTCTCCTATCTCCATTCATTTTCCTTGGGGAATTGTTGTTTTTATTATTTCTCTTGATTTTTCTTTTAGATCTTGGTCCATTTGGGTGTTCAATATTTTCACCTCTTCTATTTTTGGTTCTTTTTGGCTTTGATATTCACTATATGAGATAATTTCCTTCAAGGATTTGAATTTATTTATATCCATTCCCATTTTCTTTGTTGTCTAGTTTCCCTATCTTTATTCCCACCTCCTTTTTTTTCTGTTTTCCCTGTATTCACACCCCCTCCTTTTTCCTTTGATATTTATGAAACCTTCTGCATATGTTCCTTCTTGTTTCTTAGACTCATTTTGATTTATATTGATCCGACAATCCCAGAATAAGTGCCCATGGACATGGAATTTCTGGCCCCTGAAAGAGATGTGTTCATAGTCCGCTGACTAGATCCATTCATTTTCTTGGTAGGATATTATTACTGCTTCCAGGAGGGATCATGCTACATTCATGTAAACACAGATCTAGGCATACAAGGTGTATTTGGCTCCCTTTGGTATATCATATATTTTAATGAACAATACTAAGGTATTATCGAGGCCTTCCAATGTTTCTATTTCCCATAATTCTTTATATAATGAGTATAAACTTATCCAAACTGGGGCATTCGTGTAGTCTTCCTTCTCTAGGAAAAATATTTATGTCTAGCAACAAAGATGAAGACCAACTGAGGGCCCTTCATAAAACACATTATTACTATTTGTACGGTTAGCAAAGATGGTTGTAAAGAATCCACTGGATCCCAGCTTTAGATCTACTTTCCCTTTTATCTTCCATCTAGAACTCACCCACCCCATAAGGGATTTTTCTGATGGTCACATACCCATGAATTTTCCTATTAAAGAATGATCGTTCATGTGTTGTATGTAGTTAACAATGTTGGATGAGGTCACTTGATACCTTGGGTTTTCTATTGTGTGCATGTAACAACCATTCACCTTTGTTTTGTCAGATCCTGGACTTGTTTATTCCACATTCCTATCCTTGTCATCCTTGACTGTGCCCCCCATTTCGATGTCCTCCGACCTCTTTTGTTCTTTTTCAGGCACCACATCCTTGAAAGTTGGTTGTTCCTTCTTACCTTTGTCGTTATTTTGACCTGAGGATTCCGTCTTTCTAGAAAATCCCCCCCCCCTATCACCTCCATTGTTGATCTACTAAGAAAAGGAGACCCTAACTCTAAAACCTAGCTCATGACCATGCAATTCTACCTTGCCTCACTCTCCATTGCTCCCGACCAATTTTCCCTTCAACATATGTTTATGTTAACCTTTGAATTACTAAGAATTAATTGAGATATTTTTTTTAATATTTTTTATATACACTAATTTTATTGATTAATATTTGTAATTATAAAGGAAAATCCTCCTAGGTGTTTGACGCTCGACGAATATGCAGTGCATAATAGTAGTAGAAATATATTTGTACATGTTGAGGAAGATGGTCATATGAATATTGTATCATCATGATCAAGCTAATTATATGCAATTAGAATATGACAAAAATAATACTGTTGAGCTAGATGACGGGAAAAATAGATTGATCAAGGACATCTTTGCTCCTATTGATGAGGATGAAAACTTTTATGATATTCATGATATAGCTTTTCTTGAGAGGGAACAACAACCCCTTTATGAATGCTCAAGAACAATTTTTCTCTCAACTATAATGTTGGTTTTGAAATTGAAGGTATTGAATGGTTTTTCAAACACTTGTCTCAGATAGATCTTAAGGTACATAACGATATATTTCGACACATCTACGTAAAGGTTGAAAATCTTTTTCTCTTTTTTTAGTGTCAATTAATGTGTAATATATTACAAATGCAATATTTATGATTACTATTATTTACATTAACTAGTATCAGGATATTGATGCATGTCCTAATGATCATATTATATATTATGGAAAATATTCACTAGAAACGAAATGCTCACAATGTCAAATAAGTAGATATCAAACTGATGAAGTAACAAAAAAGTTGTCTCACAAGGTTCTTCATCATATTCTGATAATTCCATTCTTGGAACAATTGTTTAGGTGTGAAAGCATAGCACAATTTATGGATTACCATGCATGAAACAAAAGTGAATATGGTGTTCTTCAAATTCTTTCATATGCTTCTGCATTTAGGTATATCAAATAAAGATGGATGATTTTTAAAGAAGAACCTTGTAATGTTAGGCTTTCATTGGCAGCTCATGGTGTAAATCCATTTGTTGAGCTCAAGTCTATTTACTCAGTGTGGCTTGTTTCTTTTATAAAGAATAAACTTCCTCCTTGGATGTCAATAAAGAGAGAGCACACAACGTTGGAAATGATTGTTCTAGGTATTTGTTTACAATATTTTTTTGAATGTAGCGCCATTTCATTTGTACTCTTATTCATTATTAATGCATTATTTTTTATACATAAACAAGGTATTAATTATGTGTACTTTCAACCAATTAGGTAAGTACCAAGTGAAATATATGAATTTATATATTGAGCCTCTTGTTGACAAGCTACTAAAGTTATGGGATGGAATCACTATGTACCACATCTCTAGGCCAATAGGGAAAAAACAATTTCAATTCCATGGAACACTTACATGGACAATTTATGATTCCCCAGGGCTAACACATTTTTGTGTTATGTAACATCACACTACTGCACTTTAATCGGATATAATTTTATGATAATATTATGCAGGTTTCTAATATTAATTCCTTGTTATATAACTAATATTACCTCTCACATTATTAATCCATATCTTGCAGGTGTGCAAACGAAGGGTAAATTTGCATGTCCAGTTTGTGGTCCTAGGATGAAATCTAGTCATTCAATAATCTTAGGAAAGGATCGTTTGATGAGTATAGGCACTTCCTCCCTAAGAACCATAGATATTGAACTACCGAAAAACATATTTTCAATGGGAAAGAAGAGGATGCAATCAAACAACAAAGAATGACACCTCACCTATGGAAGTTGGAATATAATATAAATCGTCAAGGTAATCAATTCTACTATGTATCACACAAATTGTTTTACAATTTTTACTTGTATTGAATTATGTTCACCATATCTAACAATTATTGTTGTATAATTAATTCATTTGTGTTTCATAAAGGTTGTGAAGGAATTGATGGGAAACTTTCATGAGGAATGAAAAATTACCCTGTACAATTCAATAGGTTGTCTACTATGAGCACCTACAAATATCTCATTTGTTTGATACAATGCATATCAGGAAGAATGTAACCGAAACGTTGTGGAGAATATTATATGGAAGGAATGAAAAAGAAAAAATTAAGGTTGTGAATGGATTCTCTCAACAAGAATGCATCGACTACATGGAAACCTTTTCCCCTGTCACAAAGATGAACTCTGTTAGATTGATTATTTCCATTTTTTCTCCTCCTCCAGACGAAAAAATCAAAGTCAAAATAAACACGCCAGTGTTTCCTTGATGACCCATGTACTTGAAACCTATGATCATTTCCTACTCAAATGATTGAGGATGACCTGAATGGGAGCAAGCCATATAGACATAAATTGATTATTTGTCGAAGAATCACACTTGTGACTTAGTTCCCCGACTGCAACGAAAGAACATTGTGAAGTGTTGATGGATCTACCATACCAAGTTTACCTCTTAAGGTGTTATTGAGTGACATAAATCATGCTTGGTTGTGAAGTTATTCTCTTAATAAGAAGGCATCGAATACACATAAACATTTTCCCCTATCACAAAGATGAACTCCTCTAGACTAATTCGTTCCCTTGTTGCTCCTCCTCTGGACGAMAAACTGAAAGTAAAAAGAAACATGCCAGAATTTCCTTGATGACTCATGTACTCAAAACCTCTKATCATTTCCTAGTCAAATTATTTAGGAAAACCCAAATGGGAGTAGGCCATGTAGACATAAATTGATTCTTTTTAAAAGAATCACACTTGCAACTTAGTTCCTCGATTGMAAGCAAAGAACATTATGAGGTGTCGATGGATTTATCGAACCAAGTTTACCTATGAAATTGTTTTTCAGAGACATAAAGCATGCTTGGTTTTGAAGGTATTTTCTCAACAAGAAGGAATCAACTACACATAAACCTTTTCACCTRTCACAAAGATGAATTTTGTTAGAATGATTCTTTCCCTTGCTATCTGTTTGGGATGGTAATTCCATCAGATGGATGTGAATAGTTCCTTTMTTCATGGAGACCTATCTGAAGAAATTTTCATGGAACAACCACCTATATTTATGACATATTCAAAATTGGTTTGTCAACTCAAGAAGTTTCTTTATGGTTTGAAGCATACTCCCTGAGCTTGGTATGCTAAGATCAAAAGTTTCCTTCTTCAACTTGGTTTCAAACATTGTGAATCTAAGCATAGCTTGTATACAATCCATACCAATGGAGACACCTTGATTGGTTATTGTATATGTATATCACTTACTCATTACTAGAAATAATAATGATTGCATCCTTAGATTGAAGAAAAAGATTGTTGACTCCTTTGACATGACAGATCTTGGTACTCTACATTATTTTTTGGGTCTTCAAGTATTACCACTTTGTGATGCCTTTTTTGTTTATTAGTCTAAATATGAGATGGATCTATTGACATGTTTTAATATGGTGGATTTCAATCTATGTGCTACTCATTTTCAGTGCGGAGTAAATCTTACCAAAGCATATCCAACTCCTACAGTCGATGCTACTCTTTATCAACAATTGGTCGAAGGTATTATTTATCTTACCCTTAGTTGACATAAATTTTCCCTTGTTGTTAGTTTGGCTTCTCAGTTTATTCAGGACCATAAATAAATCCACTGGAAAGAAGTCAAACTAATTGTCCTTTATCTCAAGGGTACCACTCATTTTGGTATTTAGTATTGTCGAAGATCATATTCGTTGGTTGGCTTCACCAACTTTGACTAGGCTGGTGACTATGATGATCAAAAGTCCACTTTTGGTTATGTGTTTCACTATAGAACTGAACCATTGTTGTGGTCATGTAAGAAACACAAGGTAGTATATTTTTCAACTACAAAAGCAGAATATTGTGGCACTATTCAAGTAGGTACTGAAGTAGTATGGATTCAATAACTTTTGGGAGAACTTGGACTTCCTATTCATACCTCAAATACGATATACTATGATAACTAGAGTGTTATATATGTTGTTTGTTGTCAATGTTTCATTGAAACCTACATAAGAGACCTAACTAAATCAAGTATAAACAAATCTTATCAAGAAAGGATGAGAGATTCAATATGGTAGAATGAGAAATTATATTCACACTAATCTAATGAGCTAATCAATGATGATCATTGTGATACAATGAATGAGTCGAATACACTCATATATAGGAAATAACATTCCATAATTAAGAAAATAAATCAATAATTTAGCTTTCCTTAGTAATGCATGCATGCATAATAGTGATGATCTAAATAGAAAGTCTAAAATAGAACTAGTCAATTAACTCCCATTGAACTAGTGTGTCGAAAATAGTAATTTCGCCAACACCCCCCCCATGAAAATAACTATGGATTAAAAATGAGTCCCAACAACTAGGCCATATTAGGTACTCATTTTCAATGCAACTAATGCACATTCAATAAAAATGAGGAAAGAGGGAAAACTACGTGGGAAAAAACCTCCCCCTCAAAAGACAATGCATCAAAAGAAGAAAAGGCAGTTGCTAGGAAACTATGTTCTTCACTCCAAGAGGATCTCACAAATTCTAAAACTTCTGCTCACTGAAAGTATTTGTGAAGATGTAGAAATATTTATGGATCTGATGAAGTCCTTTGGAAACCTGTCTATCCTTGTACCTCTTAATCCTGTGGACCCATCTGCACCTGAAAATATTCCTTTCTGGTGGAAGTGGAACCAGATCCCAAGTATGATTATCTAGGAGTGACTCATACTCCTCCTACATGGCTTCTTGAAATAATGAATTTCCCACAACCTTACTTTAGGTATGTGTATTTGAATCTTGAACCATATAGAAATTCATGGGCATCATTGGTTCAAAAGATGAAAGTACATGAGAAGGCTCATCATGATGAGATTGAATTCTCCTCAAATCCAATGGATTCCCTGCAAGATCACCTGCTTCTTGAAGTGTGTATTGTGACCAGTTGGGCATCTGCTGAAGCTTTGGCACTGAATCCATATTGTTTGGACTACCTACTCATTTCCATGTACAAAATCTAAGTGTATGGAATCATCTCTGATGTCTAAAATTGATGGAAGCACAAGAGTATCTGTATGTTTCACTGGAGGTGCATGCAAGGTACTCTCCTTATGTGTAAGTAGTAAAGGGGAGTCATCGTCAAGGGGAGTCATCGTCAACAAAATTAGTGAATTCATACAACCTTGATTTCTGATCCACCTCACCAATTGCAATAATGGAATTGTCATGCATGTCAATTACATAAACTGAATTTGATGTAAATTCAACTTTTTTACCTTTTTGAGTGATTTGATAAACTAAGAGAATATTTATAGAAATATTTGGAACATGTAAAACATTCTCAAAAATACCATTAGGGAGTTCCAGTTTCCCCTCTCCTAATACTGCTACTAGAGTATCATCCCCCATCAGAATAGGGGGTATTGAGCATGAATTCAAAGAAGTAAAAACTTCCTCTTTCACTTCCATATGATGTGATGTGCTAGAATATATAATCCATGAATAAAATGAGGAATTAATTGCAACAAGAGGATGATGATTACCTTTCTTAGGAGAAGGATCTTCTTCCTTCTTCTTCTTGACTCCTTCTGAAATGAAGTTTCCAAGGTTGTTCTGTTGAAGTACCTGTTCCATAAGATTGATTTTCTTCTTCATGCATGCATATTATTCATGATTCGGTTTATTGAAATAAGTGCATTGATTTCCATTCTTCTTCTTCTTGGAATCTGAAGAGTCAATAGAACCTGAAGAATCATTGAAGGGTTTGGAATATCCCTCCTTCTTTTTCTCTGGATGTGTTTTCCCCTTTCCTTTATATTTGGATGATCCTTTTACATAATGCATGGTGATTGCATGTGCTTTGGGATCCTTTATTAGGACCATTTGAATGCATTTTTCCTTCTCATGTATGAGAGAATCAATGAGCTACTCAATGGTAGGAATATTCCACTTTGTTCCTAAATGATATCTACCAGAATGGAAAGTGGAGACATAGACGACATATTTTGGTCTTATCTTATCCAATATTGTTAGAATAAGTTGGTCTACTTGTGTAGACTTATCAATACCACAATATTCCAAGCTCAATATCAAATATTTAAACTTGGTAAATAAATCATGTATATTATCAAGAGTTTTAGGATCCAAGGTATTCAACTCTACCTCAAGCATATGACCTCTCATCTCATCCTAATTTCCAAGAATAATTAAAAGGTAGTCCATATTGGTTTTGGAGTCTTGCATGCGGCAACATGAAACCATAAATCAGATGAAATAAATTCAATAAGAAGTCATGTGGCCTCATCCTTTCATTTCTACCATCTGGTCTTCTCAATTGTTGATGTAGGTTTTGTTTTTGTCCCTATCATCAAATTGCACAGTCCTTTTCTTTTGATTTGGAATTCAGCCTTGGGATTCCAATCAAAATAATTTTATGGTGTGATTAATCACCAAATTTTATTGAGGAATTGGTGTCGTATCCATCTCTCCCACTGTTTATGAGAAACCCTAAAATTTTCTCTCAATCTGTAAGTGAAAAAATTGAGAAATCACTACAGAAAAAGACACTTTTAGAGGGTGGTCACACCTTTACTTAAAACATAGAGAGATCATTCCTTGGTGGTAACACTATGCTAGTGTATTGGGAGTGACTGATCTCTCTCTGCTAGTGTATTGGGTGCGACCTTGTCTGTTACATGAATTTTGGTCGCCAAAACTCCGATTTTCCTTACTCTTTGGCTTGTATGGATTACTCCAAGAAACATAGCTCTAGTACCATGTGAATGTTTCATAGAAACCTACACAGGATACCTATATAAATAAAGTAAAAACAAATATTATCAAGAAAGGACGAGAGATTCAATATGGAAGAATGAAAAAATATATTCACACTACTCCAATGAGATACTCATTGATGATCATTGTGATACAATGAATGACTGGAATACACTCATATATAGGAAACAACATTCCATAATTAAGAAAATAAATCAAGCAATTATCTTTCCTTAGGAATGCATGAATGCATAATAGTGATGATCTAAATAGAAAGTCTAAAATATAACTAGTCATTTAACTCCCACTGAACAAGTGTGTCGAAAATAGTAATTTCTCCAAGATCGAAAACCCTGTTTCCCAGAGTAAGATGAAGCATGTTGAGCTCCATGCTCACTATTTGAGATAGTTGGTTCATGAGAACTGTTTTCCCTCGATATGTTCCAGGCTGTGAGTGGAACAATGCTGAGGAATCCTAGTAGCCAAGAAGCAGAACAGGTCTTAAAGCCATGCTTATTACAATAGAATTTGTGCAAAAATGTGGGGTAAGTTTTTATCTCTCTCTCTTATAGAAATATCGACCCTCAAAAAATCCTAGACCAAATATCAAAATGTTCAACCTCAATAGGAATTTTTCCACGAGTGCTTTCATACAATTAGATTTAAAGTGTGGTGACAAATGGGTTTAGAAGAAATACATGATAAACATGTGAGGTAGCTTTAAGGTGAATCTCACAATTTATGGAAAGAATAATGTGTTGAGAAGTTAAGAATTCAACAGTTCTAAAAATTGTACCAGATCATTAAATCATGCATAAAACAATAAACATTTCCATATATTTAAATCCATGGAGGTACCCTTTGCACATCATTAAACAAAAAAAAAATGACAAGTGGTCATATATTCATAGGAAATCACTTAGGTTATAAAACATGTAGTTAAATTGAACATGACATAAAACTTGTTTATTTATTTTATTAATGGTGATTAGATACATGAATCCAAAAAATGGGGTGGTGTCTTTACAAGAAGTCATGCACATAAAAGAAGCACAAACTGAAGCATAATGCAGAGGATGAATCTCTTGAATCCTACAACCTTGGAAATATTCCCATGTCTAGAGGGATCTTGGTCAAACAACTATAGTTGTAAGAAACTCTTAAAATCACCAAAGAACTAACCCTTAAAAACAATCCATCTTATTCTTTTATATTCATGCTTTTCTCCGAAATGGATTCTTGATATTGATTACTACCCGTTGATTTTATAATATTCTCCGCCATTTCCAAAAATTMTTACATCTGGAAAACATTCTGACACAAAAGATTCCTAACAACTAAATTTACGRAGCACGCCGAGCACTACTTGACCCACCTTGTTTTTCCATCAGAAGTTTGAGAAWTTGAAACATGTATTRYCATGGTCTCTGGTGTTTAAACATGTTGAGMTTTAGGCATGTTCAACCTCTTCTTTAGGGATTTGATATTTTTGTCCTTTTGTTTTATTAGATTCTAAAACACTTTTGAATCTTTAGGATCCATGCCTAAGGATATTATATTCCTTTCCAAACCATACACCCTCATTTTGATAGMTTTAGTGGATATATTTTCTTTCCTAAGCTACTTATACATTTTAAGTTCAATTTCCTTCATTTCCTTCTCACTCRTAGAGGATTGCAGCAGTCCTTGATACAACATCTCACTCACTTGTTGATGAAAATCGACTAAATTGGGAGATTTTATACCTTTTGTCTTAAAATTTATTTGAGTCATCCTGTATTCTGCTGGATAAAGTGGCTTCTGTACCTTTYCCTCTAATAAATATATATTTAAAGTGCCTATCTGATGATCTATTTTCATCAATAACCTTGTTGGTGGAGCTTCTTCTCCTCATACAAAAGAATAGAACTCTCTCTGGGACTCTTTGTTGTATGATTTTATATCCTTATAATGAGAGAAAATATTGGGTGGCTTCTCAGATATCCCCTCATTGGTGGTTTCTTTTTGGAGTGATCATACTAATAGTAGGGATTATGGAAAATGCTACACAATAGTGGGTGGACCCTCGAGTTCTATCTCTCTCTGAGTTATCTATAATATTCCTTTCTCTTTACTTAAGAAGTTTTTGAATATTTGTTCCTCGTCTTCTTCTTCCTATGGGTCAAATCCTTTAATATTATTGCTTTGATGTTTGGGTGTTGTTGATTCTGATTGAAGTTCTGATACTAGGTGCTTCAGGGATCTTAAAACCATAACTAAACTAGTTTGGTAGAAAAAGGCCAATGCTTCAAGGGCCTTTCTCTCTAAAATTTCTCTGACTTCTTCCCAAGATTCCAAACTTATTGTTTTCTCTATTTCTTCCATTAACTCATGCTTATAATTGGATATTCTAGCAGAAATCATTCCATGTGGCTCATATACCCACTCACCTTATTTTTCAAAATAAAATAAGTTCAGTAATTCTCCAACCTTAGAAAAATATATCCTTTGTTGCACCAAGGAGAGACCAATTTCTTGTGGTAATGTAAAATCAATTTATTTCCTATGTTGGTAAAATAGGCAGTGGTTAGATAACAATCTTTGTCTAATATATTCTAGAGCCATCATCCTGGGCATGAGAAAAGACGGAAGTCTAAAAGGTTCATGTGAGAAACCATAAATTCTGATGATGATATAATGTTTGTCCAAGAAACAATCTAAGGTCTTGGTATCTTTTTTCAATCATAGTAGAAACTTAATTTATGGGAAAAATATTGGAGGAGGGGAACCGTGAATGAGGGTATATATGGCCTTCACGTAATGATTGAAATAATGGCTGAAACCTTGGTTTTTCTCCTTCTTTTTCATTCTCCGAGGCCACTCGACTATCGGATTAAGTTTATCCCTTTCATCTGTGATGTCGATTCACCAAATCTTGAAATAAGAATGATTATGTGACAATATGAGATAGACTAGGTATGAATGGTACCTAGAGCATTGAATACTTTGGAAATTGTCTAATTATATCTGAATTAATCCTTTTAACAATCTATAGAACTCCAATCTTGGGGGAGACATAGCATCTGTAGATAGGAGGAGGGATAAAATCCAAATATCAACATCATCCATCACCCTATCATGATTCTGACCCAATATTTGGAAAATGGTGGTTAGAGAATGCTAATTTTTTTATGGGAAAATATCAGTTAGGAAATTGGTTGAGAGGGTTGGTAATGAAGAGTTGGGGCGTAAAAGGCTTCTAAGGAAATTTTCTTTATCATCCTGAGGAAGCACCTAGTATGCAACCTCGAGTGTATTTTCTTGCACAAATTTAGAGGGTTCTCTTGAGAAGATTTTTTTTTTTCTAGGGCTTCTGATGATAATTGGAAAACAACCCAATGTTTGTTTGTAGACAATATATTTCATTCGATATCGAGGTAATTTGAAGCACACCAGTGGAAAACCTATGTAAAATTGAATGTTTTGGGTACATTGGAACAAATTAGGTTTGAATCCCATAGATGCATATAGTCTTGACCACATTTGGCATCTTCCTGGGTGAGACTAATGACATCACCTAGGTTAGGACAAGATGAAACTCGGTCACAAATTTCACCATCTCTGTCAATTAAGGGTTCATCAATGTAAGGAGTTTTCTTGGGAGGTTGAGATTTCCTAGGATTTGACATAGTTTCCATTTGGAAATATTAAAATAGATGAAGGAACAATGGACTGAAAAGCGATGGGAAGGCTACAACTTACTTTGGAATAATGTTGCAGAGGTAGATGCCTGAAAGTAGTTTCTTGATATCCTCCTTTATTCGAAAATGTTGAGTATGTATTTTGGAACTTTGGAATGAGTAATATTCTCTGGTCCTGACAAATTTTATATATTTTTTCCGTTTGGATTTCCATGCATTGCCTTCGATCCAGATGAAAAGTTTTTCACAAAAACCTAAAAACTCGAGAATTTGGGTGACATCATGTTATCATCATCACAGTCCCACAGACATGTGCAAATATCTTTCCTATCCATGTTGAAAATGATGTGGTGTTGGTTGAGGTAGTGATTTTTCTAAGCTTGATATACTCATGATCAGGACCGACATGTCCTTATGGTACAGATGTGGGGATCTGAATTTAGATCTAAGTGGTGATAAATGATAGTGCATGCAAGTACGAGACAAAAACCATAATACCATCATCATGAACTAGTGATAATGGTTTGGCTCACCATACTCTTTCCATACAACAACATTCATTCCTCAACACATGGCTCTAAAAATCACCTTCGCACCTCAATCACATGCTAACTCCCATGCACTTTTTTTATGTGACATGCATCCTCAACTATATATTAGGATTGATTGTATCCATCACATGATTGGGCCCACATATTCATTAGTGCTCAAGTTTAAATCCTTGGTATCATGCTAACAGTCTTGTGAAGAGGGGATGAAGCCTATCTAGAGCGCATTAATTCATTTTGTGCTCCTGATAAGCACCCAAGTGCCTAGAAATATTGGCCTCGGGAACTTGGGGCCTAATTTTCTGATTATTCCCTTTAAGGAGGGGGATGACACTCTCCCATATGATTTCCCATTTGATCCACATGATATTTAATATTTCCATTAGCCTCCTTATTGCTAGTTTTGGCCTCATGAACTCAATCTGTACATGTAATAATGACTGGACCAAATCCAATGCTAACATCAACTCCAACAGGGACATCATACCCCTATGGTATGTTTATAATTTTATACCAAGTTCCTTCTCCTGTTGGTTTCTGGAGTCTGCGTTAACAAAAACATCCCCTATGCACTTTAAAAATTGATCCGAGAGGTGAAACAAAATTTCTCAACAACTTAAAACCCTAATTTATTTCTTGCGTGATATATGATGAATGAAGTAAAATTAAAATTACTAAACAAGAATGGAAAAATATTTATTTATGTACAAGGTAATAGATATTTTCATCATTCATTATTACAAAAAATGTTTGAGGAACTTCCCATTTATAGGCCCCCCAAACGTCTTACAATCTAGTTGAGACAGTTCATACTGTTGTTATCTGGAGATATCACGACCTTGATCTGCTCTATCATTTGTTGAAACTTAATTAGTTGGTCAATATTCCTTCTGATGTTAGAAGGATTTTCTTTCTCTTTTGGATATTCCCTATAAAAGTATATTTTCCTTATGTCATTCATTTATTGATTAATCCTCACAACAAGGTTTGCAATGGTTAAGGCCTATTTGTATTGTTCATTGACTATGAGGATGAAACAACCCAGGTCTTCACTAGTAGCATATATGGGGTGATTTAAAAAGTTTTTTTGATCATTAACCACATAGAAAAATTTGTTTCTCTATATAACCTCATGATATCTCCTACAAAAATTGGCACAGTAGCATAAGTCATGTCCATTTGCATCATACCAACCAACATTTTTGTTGATTTTATGGATAACAACATCACATAGTTTGAAAGAACATCGACCACCACCACATCCATCATAATATTCTTGAAAGACAGTTGAGCCAATGTGAATACCATTTCCTTGATCATCCTATCACATTTCACTTTTTTGGCATCAAAAGAATGAAGATCATGGTAAGGCCTAGTTATTTCAAGACCCAACTTTTCCATCATTACTTTGGTCATAAGGTTATGGGATGCTCTAGACTTCATCGTGCGATTGTGAAACATCTTCTCATGTATTTTTAAGGTCATATATAAAGGTGCAATAAACTCTTCCATATCATCTATTTGAGGGCCAAAAACTATAGACGGAGACTCATCTTGCAAATTCGCAGTATCAGGAGGACTTACTGGGATTTTTCCTTGTATGACGTTTTCAATCTGTTTGTGGTATGATGGATTTTTATCCAACTTTACTAGTGGGATTGAGATATTTATTTTGGAAATCTCTTTCTCAATTATAAAGGGAGGAACTGATTCTTCAAATTCCTTTACCTCTTTTTCTTCTATATTTGACGATTCTCTAGCTTCCTTAGTAGTGGGAATATTTTTTAGTTCTTTGACTCTATCCATAGAAAGACTTGGGATAGACTTTTTAAGCTGGGTTTGGATGTCCTAGTTAGTTTTTTTTTGTCTGGGTCCGATATCATACATCCTGTGCATCGCGACCTGTATTGCATCAACAAACATCCTGTACTAAACATAGGACAATAGTTCTTCGTTAGATCCACCTTTACGGGTCTTCTTCCTAGTGTTGAGGGAATATTCATAATCATATTGATTTAGATGCATGGAATTGTTTTACCCTTGAAAAAAATGCATTTCTTCTGGGTTTTCAACATATCTTTCATTTGTTTCTTCCTCAACTAGATTTTTTTCATTATTGTGTCTCATGGCAGGCTCGATAGGTTGTTCATCATTTCTTCTTTCTATCCTCATGAGTTGAGGATTAAAATGCCTAATGAAATAATTAGGGTTCCTCACCCCTCCTTCTCGAGGAAATATGTTGGCATTACCATTTTCCATCTCAAATCTAGACATATTATTTATCAAATTTCAAATCAGTCTATACATCTCATCCATTTGGGCTTCTTGGGAATCTTTGACTGGATCTGAAGGACCACAATCTTCTTTAACTTTCTTTTTTTCTTCTTGATCATACTTTTGTTTCATTTTACCCGATGCAACAATATTTCCTTCAATATCTATTTCATCATATTTCATTATCAACAGACTGGGAGCTCTTATTTCTCTCAATACCATGGCAAAGTATGCATAAAAATCCACAAAATATGTGACCTTGGTTGCTTGATGCAAAGGCTTTATGTCTCTTAGAATATTTTTGTAAATCTAGTTAAATCTTTTGTTTAACTAAACAATAGACTTAT
Source organism: Picea engelmannii (assembly GCA_009831015.1). Taxonomy (NCBI): domain Eukaryota; kingdom Viridiplantae; phylum Streptophyta; class Pinopsida; order Pinales; family Pinaceae; genus Picea; species Picea engelmannii. The sequence goes on along the minus strand of ML785683.1, from coordinate 178,426 downwards.
TTTATTTTTTCTTGAGGGAGCCAAACTCAGTCAGGTTATATGTGTTTTCCCTCGTCCCCCCCCACTGCTTCATGAAAATAGACTCAATAGCATTCCAGTTATCAATGGAGGCTATAGGGATTTATTTGAACCATTTACAAACATATCCCTTTAGGATTTGAACAAGAAAACTCATGAAGACATCGTCATTCTCCATAAACAAGTTTTCATTAAAATCCTATAAGGCTGCGAATTGTTCTTCGGTAGATAGAGATGGCTCACCATTGTACATGGGAAACATCTTCAAGTAATTTTTAGGGAGGTCATGGACATGTGCAGGAAGATTCAACTGACCAAATATAGACATGAACCAAGGGTTTAAAGGTGTTTGGGTAGGTTTATTTCCCCCGTCTCTTCCTCCTCCTAAATTGGCCATGAGATTAAGAAACATGTGGTTATGGGCTTCAATGGACAGAGGGTTAACATGTTTCTTTAGAAAGGTTCTATGAGAAGAGCTTACTTCTTGACAAAATCCTAAGGGAGAATTATGTAGATCTATTAAGGGTTTAGGAGGTGTCTTGGAAATAGAAGTAGAATCAACATGTATATCAATTAGCTTAAGAGATTCAATACCTACATGAATAACAGAAGGAGAAGTTTCCAAATTAGGGTTACATGAAGATGAAGATAATTGACATTCTCAGATATTTCTCCATGTCACGAGATTATCTGGATCTGAGTATAATGGAGTATGATTATAATATGGGTTTCTTCTAGTGTGTCTTATATTATACACCATGTATTTTCTCTATCGAGTCATCAGGTGAAATAATCAACAGCCAGGTGTGTGACACCCGTTCACCCTCAAGTATCAGATCTTGAAATGTTGTATCCCTAGGGAAAGATATATTCAAATTTTGTTCCTTGACAACAATGACATTTTAGGCCTTTTCCCTTGATATTTTCAAGGCTATGAATGGAACTATGCCAAGGAATCTGAGGAGATAAGACCCATAATGGACCTTAAATCCATGCTTATAACAACATAAATTCTGCAAAAATGCGGGGTAAGTTTTTCTCTCTCTTATAGAACTCTCAGTCCTCAAACAATCCTAGACCAGATATCAAAATGTTCAACCTCAATAGGCATTTGTCCATGATTTCTTTTAGAAAATTAGAATTTAAGTGTGGTCAATGATGGGTTTAGAAGAAATACATGATAAACATTTGAGGCAGGTTTATGGTGAATCTCACATTTTGTGGAAAGAATAACGTGCTGACCAATTAAGAATTCATTAGTTCTAACAGTTGTATCATATAATTAAATCATGCATCAAATAGTAAAAATTTACATATAATTAAGTCCATGAAGGTACCCTCTATTGTAGGACAATTTTACCCTAGAGGAGTTACCTCCCTTAGGCTCTTCCTAGACCTAAGACATAATAGAGATACAAATAATAGACTTTCATGGATCTGAATCACACATGAATAAATCTACGAGATAAGGGAATAAGTATCCTACTTGGTAATTCGACAGTTTCCCCTGAACGCTCCTTGGTTGTTCTCTCTTTTGAATATGTCCTTCGCTTTCATGAGTGCAGATATCCACACATGGAAACACAAACGAATACGTTTCACAAGATCAAATATAACATGTATGAATTAATAGTAGATCTAATAATATAACATGAAAACATGGAAATATTAACTCTCTACAAGGATCATAATAATCACATACAACCAAATAGAGGGAAAATTCATGTGCATATTCTATTAATAAAATAAGAAGATTACAATCAAACTACTTGATGGAGATCTTCCCAATCTCTATGATCAATCCAACCGTATAAATTTACTCTTTCTTTTCCTCCCCTTTTCCCATGAGAGACCCTCAATATATAGGATGATAAAGATAAGATGGGGGAAAAACATTGACACTAAAAATAACAAGATTATCGAGGTTGTATTGCGAGAAATCCAAAATTTTATCACATCTGTTTGTAACATACCCGATTGTGCCCTGCATTCCTGTAGTTTGCGACTAGTTGCGACTTGCAAGAGAGAAACTTGTGACCAACAATTTTGGGTCACAAGTTGTAAAAGAACAACCTGCGACCAGGAAAAATGATGTTGAAAAAATAAAGGGAAATGTGACATAACTCTGTTTCTCTGCTTGTTTAACTATAAATTATGTCCATCAAGGGAACAAGTGGAAAATAATTGTATAACATTTTCCCCCAAAAGTGTGAGGTCAAAAGAGGTGTCTGATGGTTGAAATACTTTATGAAAAATAGTCACGGAGCTTTAGGTGAAGAAAGATGGGAAGAAACTATAATCAGTCATGCACAATAATAAGATCCCTGAGGTGGGCATACCCATGCTCAATAATATAAACTAAGCATAGTATCCAAAATAGTACAATGTGGATCCATGGATGATGCAACTGATTATATCATGGCCATGAAATAATACACTATGGATCCATGCATATCCACAACCAAGTACAAAAGTGGATCTATGTCACAGTATACATATCAGTGAGATGAATCGATGACCTGGTGATATCTAAAGAACTCATAAACGACTCCATCATAACTCGATATGGGATGTTGTAATGGAATGATGTGGTCCAAACCCAAGGTCTTCATCCCAAACCCCGATGGTATATATATACAACATGTGAATAGAAGAATTGATGTTGAGCATGGAAGGAACCATCTGATTACCGGTCTTGGATGTATACAATTAATAGACATGAGGGAATCTACCGATGATGATGATGGACCCCAATATACCTAGTACAATATAGTAAGTTTGAATGGATGAGTTGTGGTTGAACTCTCGTAGACTCATTTAAAAGAATCCAATGATGTAAACCCATTTCCTAAATATGAGGGAAATTGCCACCGATGTTTGTAAGTATGATGCAACACCCCTACCTCAGTAGGCTCTGTGTGACCTCCCAGTCTTGAATCGTTCTATTCCCTTGAGCCGAAATGGCTCTTTAGTTCCCACAGGAACAAGCACAAGGCACAAACCTCCACCCCATGTGACCAAATGAAGTGACCACGACCTTTACCCGAAAAGGTGTTTCAGGTTTCGCGACTTCATAATTTATGTTGTTGAGCTCCTCTGACTCCTTTGTCTCCCGAAACCTCAAAATGGGTTAACATATTTTTAACTAGCTCCTCCCTTATTCTTCAACCATATGACCTCAATCACATCCTGGGGTCCACCTCCAAGCGCGTTGGGATTTCACAACTCGTGAGTTCACTATGTAACCTATTATACCTTTCCCGAAGTTTGAAATTGTGAATTTTTCTCCTCAGATCGACGGCCCTGAACTTCCCACTATCTGACGATCCATATTGTATCAGAATTTCGTGTATCGGGATTTCATAACTCAAGACCTCCAAGTCACGACCTTCTCCAAACTCCAACTCCCGAAGTGTCGAAATCCAAAATCGCAAGATCAATGACTCCCGTTGATCCAGATATAATGATGAATATTCCTCCTAATATTATGAGTGTTGACAGACACTCAACCTTAACTTCTCCGCTGATCCACTGGATCTAACAATCTACGACGAATCGATAGTTCTCCCTCTGAGAATTTCAACCGTCCGTTTGAGTTCTCGATGCTCCTAACCAATTAACTTGGTGCCTCCTTCTAAACTTGATTTATAAAAGGTGATTTCAACCCTCTTCTTCCCTTCGAACACTTCAAAGTCTCTATCCCTCTTGAGCTTGATTCTTAATGCAAATTCAAGGATTCCAAGGGATTCTACCCGCACTCCTTGCGGCTTCACGATAATATCTGATTATCTAAACTCTCCAACTCTATGAAATCCTCATTATAGTATCTCTTCAACAAATCACTGGGTTGGAAAAGTATAAGACTTCAAATCGCCTGTGCACACCTTGCACGGCTCTGTGTTATACTTGCACTCCTGCTGGTATGAGAACAACAATATCTCTCCTGATATTTTCTGAGGTAAGACTCAGAACTTGTCAACACACTTCTTGTGGACCCTTGCTGCAGTCCTTGCAGGAATTCTCAGGATGAGAAAAAATTGAAACTCATACTCTCCCTCTCACAGACTTCATACATTCAACATGAAATCATACATACACACAACATTGAAAAAAATGCATAACAGAGCATATAAGCAAACTGTAAACATACCATTCAATATATGTAAATAGAATTCATAACACCATGAGTTTGGATCAAATCTTTCTTATATTAATCCAAGTGCATCTGTACATGGGTTCAATAGAAACAACTATCTTCTTATACAATCTTTTACAATATCTATTCTTCTCTCCTATTCTTATTTCTTTTACAGCTCTTACCATTCCAATGAGAATAATGAATACATTACAATACATATGCGGGAGATTTCTAGAGTTTTCCCTCCTACAACTCTAAGCTATCAAATCGAAATAAAGTCTACAACTACTTTACATTCATTACAATAAATGCCTCCAACAAACAGATGAGAGCAACCACTCATGATCTGCGTGTTGAGATTCAACAAGAAGATCCTAGTGAAAATTATGCACCTACACTAGGATGGATCCTCAGGCTATTTTTAGGTGGAATTCTATTTTTAGATGATGAGAAAATTCTATTTATAGATGATGTCTATTTATAGATGGTGAGCGAATTCTATTTATAGATGTATGTTGACTATTATTATCCCTTAATAATAGTTGGACAATAAATATTAATCTATTATCTCATAGTTACTTGAAAATAGTTAACTGAAATGGAAAATCAATTAGCTATAGGAAATTCGAGCTCAAAGGTTGACTGGTGGGACATGAAAGTCGAATTTGTTGTAACTAAGTGACTTGAAGTTGTAACAGAGTTATAAGTGTAGTTATGTGATTTGTGAAGTAGTTTAACTTAGTTAAGTGAGTTAAGCTCAGTTGTAGTAGTTATAACTGAACTTACACTAGTGAGATTTCAGTGAATTAATTATTAATTAATTCACAATCATTGATCTCACATGAAACTGAAGATTTACCATTGTTAACTACATGCATGTTCGCTCCAGTGGAGACTCAGTTGAGATAACAGGTGAAAGGGACAGTTTGGCTATCAATTGTGATTTGAATGAAGTGCACTCATGAAATCACACACACAATGGACGTATCCATGAGCAATGTGCAACCTAGGCAAGAGGAATTTGAATCATTTTTTAGGTTTTCCATTGCAGGGATTACGTAGAGGAGGCAGACTGTCTGGAAGGAGTAAATTGGCACATGAATTTGTCAATTTTTGTATGACAGTGTGAGACGATTGTATATTGTACCGAGAGCTCTTGGATTAGAGTTTTGTATGATATTGATTCATGATTCATGATATATACATAATATATGATAGTGGGGTTTTTAGCTTTATTATTTCTCGGTAAACCATCTGTGTTATGTGTGATTGATCTTTCTTCTTGATATTGCAATTGGCGATCGTGTTTTAAATTCTACAAGAATATTAGTAGAAGAAATTTTGTATTTAACAGTGGCATATAACTGTTAGATCAGGAGAATATAGGAAATACATAATTTGTATTAAAATTTATACATGGTATCAGAGCACAGGAAATTGCAGAAGTTGAGTTTGTGATTGGAAAGAATTCAAATTTGTAGAAAGACTTTCTTGGTGCTACAACTGATTCAAGATAGAAATGGATTCCAATGGCTTGAGGTTAGAGTATGCACTCGAGGGCATATCGAACTACATTTATTGGAGGGATAGGATGGAGGTAGTAATCGAAGACAATGGCTCTAAGGAATTCATTGACAAGGATGTTCCTAAGCCAGTTGTTGCAAACACTGCAAATCTTGATGCATGGAAAAAGAAAGTGGCAATGGAGAGAAGGATCCTGTTGGAGGGAGTACAAGACCACATTGTCTCAAACCTCCATGGGAAAGCTACACCATATGCAATGTGGAAGACTTTGACGGATCTATTCCAAAGAAACAACGACCATAGGAAATTGGCGCTCAAAGATAAACTCAGGAAGATCAAGATGGAGAAGGGCGACTCCATTCCAAAATATCTCATGAAGTTTGTCCAATGTTGGGATGAGTTGGGGAGTGTGGGAATAAAACTCGATGATGACTATTTGGTGATCTTGGCTCTCCTAAGACTTCCCAATATTTGGAACAGTTATCAAGACTCTATCAATGGAAGGGAAAAATTGTCAAATTGGGAACGACTATGGTTGGATCTAGTGCAGAAGGAGTTCAGGCAGAACACCAGAGATGTCTCTTCATCAAAGAATGATGATGAAGAGGATTTTTCTTTGGCTTCCAAGGCAAGGAAAGGGAAGGGGAATAAATTCCATTCAAAATCTGAGTCTAAAGGAAAGAAGCTGGATTTGTCCAAAGTGAAGTGTTTTCACTGTCACGAACATGGGCATCTCAATACTAACTATCCGCGGAAGAAGAAGAACAAGAAGGATGTTGGAGCTGTAGCTAGTGAGGCCCTTCCCTTGAAATTTGAACTTGAATTCTCCTTGATCGCATGCATGGCTTCCAGTGAATTGGGATCGGTGTGGTATTTGGATAGTGGTGCTTCCTTCCACATGACAGGAGATAAGGAGTTTTTTAGTGACTTGGAGGAGAGAGATCTCAAAATGCATATAGAGATGGGTGACGATGGATGATACAGTGCGACTGGTATTGGTACCATTACCTTTGAGAGGGAGTTAGGTAAACCATTTCAATTAAAAAATGTTATGCATGTTCCAGGTCTGAAGAAAAACCTAGTCTCAGTCGCAATGTTGGAGGACAAAGACTATGATGTAGTTTTCAATGGTGGAAAATATTTTCTGCGACATAAAACAATGAGTCGGGTCAAGAGGATAGGGATTCGAGTTAATAATATCTACATGCTGGAGGTAGATGGATGCGCTGCCATGATGGGCAAGGCAAAAAAATTTGTGGGCCGGGATGAGGGCGAATTATGGCACAGATGATTGGGCCATCTTCATCATGGAGCCTTGAAAATATTGCAACAAATATCTACTGGACTTCCAATTGGAACACTTGCTCAGTTAGATCAGTGCAAGGGTTGCACCATGGGGAAGTATGTAAAGTCCACCTTTCATGAAAAGGAGAACCGTGCTTCAATGATCCTAGAGAGAATTCACACAAATGTGTGTGCACCATTCTCGGTTGCTTCAAAAACAAAACATAAGTATTATGCTATTTGTGTTGATGACTTTTCTCATAAATGTTGGATCTTCTTCATGCAGAAGAAGGATCAAACATTCTCAAAGTTATGTGATTAAATCATTGGTGGAGAAATAGTTGGGGAAGCAAGTGAAGG
>ML785683.1:142746-168078 GCA_009831015.1 Picea engelmannii | reverse complement strand
CGGCCCCCGCATGGAATGGAACCCCGAGACCACGGAACCACGGTTGTAACGGAACCCCGAGCGTTTGGAACCCCGTCCGTGCCAACCAACCAATCAAAACTCGCCAACGCAACGTATAACAACCACCAACCATGGGGTGCCACATGGCTTCCCCTGAGTGGGCCACGTGGAACCCTTTTTTCTCCAACCAGAAGCTGACACGTGTCACGCTCTGATTGGACCAGGTACACTGCCACATCGGATGCCGTACCGCCACGCGTCACTCTGTCGTGATGCCACGTGTCTCTTCCGTACGCCACCTGTCATCTGCCACGTCAGCATGCTGACGTCAGCGTGCCACGTGTCACCCTGTGAGTGGTGACACGTGTCACCTCGTAATTGGCCGATCGTACGACCAAAACGCCAAATCAGCATGACACGTGTCGCGTCCTGGTGACGCCACGTGTCCTGTACGGAAGCCGCCACGTGTCGCGTCCCGGTTGGTCCACGTCATCTGTACGGCCTGCCACGTGTCGCGTCCTGGTTGATCCATGTCATCTGTACGGCCTGACACGTGTCTGTACGGACTGTACGGACAGGTACAGTCAGCTCCCAAAATTTGCATGTTTGGCTTTTCGGACAGAAGGCGATATCTTCCTCATACGGACTCTGTTTGCGATAAAAATTATACCACCGGATTCAGGAAGACGAGCCGGACGTCATGGCGCAGGTTTCGTCGCAATCCGAGTACTTTCATTTTTGAGCATTTTTAAACCCTATCTGGCTTCTGGATCTGTTTTCAGATCATTGCAACTGAACTTACACTAGTGATATTTCAGTGAATTAATTATTAATTAATTCACAATCATTGATCTCACATGAAACTGAAGATTTACCATTGTTAACTACATGCATGTTCGCTCCAGTGGAGACTCAGTTGAGATAACAGGTGAAAGGGACAATTTGGCTATCAATTGTGATTTGAATGAAGTGCACTCATGAAATCACACACACAGTGGACGTATCCATGAGCAATGTGCAACCTAGGCAAGAGGAATTTGAATCATTTTTTAGGTTTTCCATTGCAGGGATTACGCAGAGGAGGCAGACTGTCTGGAAGGAGTAAATTGGCACATGAATTTGTCAATTTTTGTATGACAGTGTGAGACGATTGTATATTGTACTGAGAGCTCTTGGATTAGAGTTTTGTATGATATTGATTCATGATTCATGATATATACATAATATATGATAGTGGGGTTTTTAGCTTTATTTTTTCTCGGTAAACCATCTGTGTTATGTGTGATTGATCTTTCTTCTTGATATTGCAATTGGCGATCGTGTTTTAAATTCTGCAAGAATATTAGTAGAAGCAATTTTGTATTTAACAGTGGCATATAACTGTTAGATCAGGAGAATATAGGGAATACATAATTTGTATTAAAATTTCTACATGGTATCAGAGCACAGGAAATTGCAGAAGTTGAGTTTGTGATTGGAAAGAATTCAAATTTGTAGAAAGACTTTCTTGGTGCTACAACTGATTCAAGATAGAAATGGATTTCAATGGCTTGAGGTTAGAGTATGCACTCGAGGGCATCTCGAACTACATTTCTTGGAGGGATAGGATGGAGGTAGTAATCGAAGACAATGTCTCTAAGGAATTCATTGACAAGGATGTTCCTAAGCCAGTTGTTGCAAACACTGCAAATCTTGATGCATGGAAAAAGAAAGTGGCAAAGGAGAGAAGGATCCTGTTGGAGGGAGTACAAGACCACATTGTCTCAAACCTCCATGGGAAAGCTACACCATATGCAATGTGGAAGACTTTGACGGATCTATTCCAAAGAAACAACGACCATAGGAAATTGGCACTCAAAGATAAACTCAGGAAGATCAAGATGGAGAAGGGAGACTCCATTCCAAAATATCTCATGAAGTTTGTCCAATGTTGGGATGAGTTGGGGAGTGTGGGAATAAAACTTGCTGATGACTATTTGGTGATCTTGGCTCTCCTAAGACTTCCCAAGATTTGGAACAGTTATCAAGACTCTATCAATGGAAGGGAAAATTTGTCAAATTGGGAACGACTATGGTTGGATCTAGTGCAGAAGGAGTTCAGGCAGAACACCAGAGATGTCTCTTCATCAAAGCATGATGATGAAGAGGATTTTTCTTTGGCTTCCAAGGCAAGGAAAGGGAAGGGGAATAAATTCCATTCAAAATCTGAGTCTAAAGGAAAGAAGCTGGATTTGTCCAAAGTGAAGTGTTTTCACTGTCACGAACATGGGCATCTCAATACTAACTATCCGCGGAAGAAGAAGAACAAGAAGGATGTTGGAGCTGTAGCTAGTGAGGCCCTTCCCTTGAAATTTGAACTTGAATTCTCCTTGATCGCATGCATGGCTTCCAGTGAATTGGGATCGGTGTGGTATTTGGATAGTGGTGCTTCCTTCCACATGACAGGAGATAAGGAGTTTTTTAGTGACTTGGAGGAGAGAGATCTCAAAATGCATATAGAGATGGGTGACGATGGATGATACAGTGCGACTGGTATTGGTACCATTACCTTTGAGAGGGAGTTAGGTAAACCATTTCAATTAAAAAATGTTATGCATGTTCCAGGTCTGAAGAAAAACCTAGTCTCAGTCGCAATGTTGGAGGACAAAGACTATGATGTAGTTTTCAATGGTGGAAAATATTTTCTGCGACATAAAACAATGAGTCGGGTCAAGAGGATAGGGATTCGAGTTAATAATATCTACATGCTGGAGGTAGATGGATGCGCTGCCATGATGGGCAAGGCAAAAAAATTTGTGGGCCGGGATGAGGGCGAATTATGGCACAGATGATTGGGCCATCTTCATCATGGAGCCTTGAAAATATTGCAACAAATATCTACTGGACTTCCAATTGGAACACTTGCTCAGTTAGATCAGTGCAAGGGTTGCACCATGGGGAAGTATGTAAAGTCCACCTTTCATGAAAAGGAGAACCGTGCTTCAATGATCCTAGAGAGAATTCACACAAATGTGTGTGCACCATTCTCGGTTGCTTCAAAAACAAAACATAAGTATTATGCTATTTGTGTTGATGACTTTTCTCATAAATGTTGGATCTTCTTCATGCAGAAGAAGGATCAAACATTCTCAAAGTTATGTGATTAAATCATTGGTGGAGAAATAGTTGGGGAAGCAAGTGAAGGMTCTGGGGAGCGATAATGGTGGAGAATACATCTCTAATGAATTCAAAGACTTTTGAAGCAAAGAAGGAATTCRAAGAGAACTCATAGTGCCTCAGAACCCACAWCAAAATGGGGTCGCAGAGAGGAAGAACAAAACGATCGTGGGTGGAACACGAGCGATGTTGCATGATCATGGACTACCAATGCATTTGTGGGTGGAAACATGCAACTCTACGGTTTATGTGCAAAACCGTTGTCCTCATAGAGTACTTGGCATGAGTACACCTGAAGAAGCTTTCACTGGTAAGAAACCTGATGTTTCTCATTTTAAGATTTTTGGCTCATCTGTTTATGTGCATGTGACCAAGAATGCCAGGAAGAAGCTGGATCYGACTGCTGAAGTTGAGATATTTGTGGGGTACATAGAAACACCCCATAATTATCGCATGTATTTTMCTAAYAGTAAGATGACTGTTATGCGACRGGATATAAAAYTCGATGAGGGGAAAGCCATACRGTTGTCACTTGAGAGGGAGCTAGACTTGCATGCAGAGGAGGAACTATTGGTTCCCAAAGATGAGTCTCAATATGTGGATAAGCCACATGAGGAGGTTCATGGAGTGGAGGAATCCACTCATGCAGAGCCATCCATCAGAAATGGTAGAAAGCACACCATAGAAGCTGATAGATTGAGACTAGATGTTGCACAAAATGTAGTAGCCCCTAATTCACAGCACAGACAGAGATAGTCTCTTGATCGATTGTCTGGATACATGGATCTCATGAGAAAATGTATTGTGACTAAACCATATTCCTTTCAGGAAGCAGTGCAGGATCCCACTTGGGTTGATGCAATGGTGGAGGAGTATGAATCCATTGTCAAAAATAGTGCATGGGAAATTGTCCCAAGACCAGTTGAAAAATCAGTGGTAGGTTCGAGATGGATCTACAAGGGTAATATTTGAATCATTGTTATTTATGTCGATGATTTAATACTTACTGGTGATGATCAGTTGATACAGTCATGTAAGGAGGACCTTGCAAAGGAGTTTGAGATGAAGGATATGGGCCTTCTTCATTATTTCCTTGGATTTGAAATATGGTAGCGAGATGGTGAACTTTTTGTGTCTCAAGGAAAGTATGCAAGGGATATACTGGGTAAGTTTCACATTGAGGGTTGCAAACCCATGGATACTCCTCTTCCAGGAAACTGAAAGAAAGAGGATGCTACTACTGGAGAGGTATTGGATGCTACTGTCTATCGACATTTAGTGGGTTCACTAATGTATCTAGTGAACACGAGACCAGACATTTTCTATGCGGTTAACCAGCTGCGTCAAGCGATGGTTAAGCCTACCAAAATATTTTGGAAGGTGGGTAAGCATGTCCTAAGATACTTGAGGGGCACATTTGAGTATGGCTTATGGTACAGACAGACGGATGAGGTGAAGTTGCATGGCTTCATGGATGCATATTTGGCAGGCAACCCAACGGACAAAAAGAGAACATCAGGGGGGATCTTTAGTATCGGATCTACAACTGTTCCTTGGTACAACATTAACAAGAGATCCTTGGCACTCAGTTCAACGGAAGTGGAATACATGGTAGCGAGTCAAGCTGCATGGGAGGCTATCTGGATGAGAAATATCTTGGTTGGTTTGTTTAGTTCTTATTTAGATCCGACAGTGATTCATTGTGATAATCAGAGTCGCATTAAACTCTCGATTAATCTTGTGTTTCATGATAGATATAACCATATAGATATCCAGTATCATCATATCAGATATTATGTGTAGCGGAAGATCATGTTGCTTCTGTACATTCCTACAGAAGATCAGGATGCAGACATTCTGATGAAGGCGATCACCAGGAGAAAATTTGAATACCATAGAGACAGGATCAGGATGAAGGATAATCCCTTTCTTGTTGAGAGGGAGTGTTGAGATTCAACAAGAATATCCTAGTGAACATTATGCACCTACACTAGGATGGAGCCTCGGGCTATTTTTAGGTGGAAGTCTATTTTTAGATGATGAGCAATTTCTATTTATAGATGATGTCTATTTACAGATGGTGAGCGAATTCTATTTATAGATGTATGTCAACTATTATTATCCCTTAATTATAGTTGGACAATAAATATTAATCTATTATCTCATAATTACTTGAAAATAGTTAACTAAAATGGAAAATCAGGTAGTTATAAGAAATTCGAGTTCAAAGGTTGACTAGTGGGACATGGAAGTCGAATTAGTTGTAACTAAGTGACTTGAAGTTGTAACAGAGTTATAAGTGTATTTATGTGAGTTGTGAAGTATTTTAACTCAGTTAAGCGAGTTAACATCAATTGTACTCATTGTAACTGAACTTACACTAGTGAGAGTTCAGTGAATTAATTATTAATTAATTCACAATCAATTATCTCACATGCAAGTGAAGGTTTACCACTGTTAACTACATGTATGTCAGATCCAGTGTCGACCCATTTGAGATAATAGGTGAAAGGGAAAGTTTGACTATCAGTTGTGATTTGGGTGAAGTGAACTCATGCAATCACACACACATTGGATGTTCCCATGAGCAATGTGTAGCTTAGGCAAGAAGAATTCGAATCATTTTGCAGGTTTTCCATTGCAGGGATTGCATAGAGGAGGCAACTTGTCTGGAAAAAGTAAATTGGCACATGGATTTGTCAATTTTTGTATGACAGTGTGAGACGATTGTATATTGTATTGAGAGCTCTTGGATTAGAGTTTTGTATGAGATTGTTTCATGATCCATGATATATACATAATATATGATAGTGGGGTTTTTAGATTTATGCTTTCCCGATAAAACATTTGTGTTATGTGTGATTGATCTTTCTTCTTGATATTGCAATTGGCGATCGTGTTTTAAATTTTGTAAGAATATTAGTAGAAGTGATTATGTATTTAAAAATGGCATATAATTGTTAGATCAGGAGAATCCAGACAATACATAATTTGTACTAAAATTTCTACATTGCGTTACAATCTTAAAACCATAAAAGAAAACATATATTTCCCAGATATTACATTAATGTTTTATCTTTTCAATTAAAAACGTTCTCAAAATGTGTGTTGGTGCATATCCAACTGTCCTTTCACTTTTGCGCTTGCTTTGCTGGTGATGCTCCTACATCATTCTCCTCTGACTGAAAATTTCATGGACTCTTGTTCATGAGCTCCTGCACCGTTTGTCCATGTTTTTGGATCTCCGCTTCACTTTCCCAATTGGCATCATCAATCGAGTGTCCCTTCCAATTTATCAAGTATTCAAAATACATCTTTCTCCTGGTCTTCTTGCTAGTTCTTTGATCAATGATCTTTTCCATCTATGGATTTTTAGCTACATGCAGTTGTTTGACCCACTGGACTTCTTTTTGGTTCTCTTCTCCTCTCACTTCATATTCTCTGTACGGATATAGATCTGCTATGTTTAATATGGGTGAAATGCCCACACCATCTGGCAATTATATCTCATAAGCATTTGCCTCAATTTTTCTCAGAATTTTACACGGTCCTATCATTTTCATTTTCATCTTATTATATGTTCCCATTGGGAAAATTTCCTTTCTTATATGCACTAAGACTAAGTCTCCCACTTTGAACTGAATCTCTCTTCAGTGTTGATATTCTCTACACTTATACTCCTGGTTAGAATACTGCAATCTCTCTTTAATCTTACTGTGGATCTCTTGCATCTCTGTTGCAAAATCCTCTGCTCCAACACTTCTGAACTCATGCTGCTCTAAGTCTCTCAACTTAGATACGCCTCTTGGTTGCATTCCATACATTATCTGGAATGGGATTTGTCCTGTGCTCTAGTTGGGTGAGTCATTATATGCAAATTCCTCTTGCGGCAGAATCTGATCCCACTGACTCTGATGTTTAGCTACTAAAATCCTCAACAAGTCCCCTAAACTTCTATTTACTACCTCAGACTGTCCATTCATCTGAGGGTGATATGATGAGATAAAAGGTAATTCTATCCCCAGCTTCTTCCATGGTGTCCTCCATAAATGACCAACAAATTTGGTGTCTCGATCTCAAACAATACTCTTTGGTAAACCATGAAGTCAAACAACTTCTCCGAAAAACAGGTTTGCAATGTGTGTTGCATCACTGGTTTTCTGACATGGAATGAAATGTGCCATTTTTAAGAATCTGTCGACTACCACAAATATGGAATCACAACCTCTTTGAGTCATTGGAAGTCCTAACACAAAATCCATTCTTACCATGTCCCACGCACTATCTGGTATTGGAAACGGTTGATACAATCATGTATTCTATCTTTTCCCCTTTACGTGTTGGCAAATTCTACATTTAATGAAAAAATTCTTGACATCCATCCTCATCCTTGGCCAATAATACAAACTATTCACTTGTGAAAATGTTTTATCATGGCCAAAATTTCCATCCAATCCCCCACTATGTTTTTCCTTTAGAAGATTCTCTCTCATAGAACTCTTAGGGATACACAACTGATTTCATTTGAATAATAATCCATCCTGAATTAAGTATTCGATCCATTGGCTTCTATCTCTTAGAACATGATTCTCACATGCTTCATAAGCATCCCCAAAATATGAATCATCCTTGTACATGTCCTTAAGGCTATCAAAACCTAAGGTCTTCACACAAAACTCCTGCAGAATCAAACATTTTTTGCTCAATGCATCAACAACCTTGTTAGTAGTTCCAGAAATGTGCTTTATAACAAAAGTAAATTTTTGCATAAATTCAACCCATTTTGCATGTTTGTGGTTCAATTTTTCCTGTCTAGCTACAAATTGTAAAGCATGGTTGTCGCTGTACAAAACGAACTCCTTTGGAACCAAGTAGTGCCTCCATTTCTTCAGTGCTTGTATGATTGCATAAAATGCTTTATCATATGTGGAATATTTCATCTTGGCATCATTCAACTTCTCACTAAAGTATGAAACTAGTCTATTGTCTTGACTTAAGACTGCTCCAATCGCAAATCCACTTGCATCACATATCACTTGAAATGTTTTACTGAAATCTGGCAAAACCAAAAATGGTTTTCCAATTATCTTCTCCTTCAATGGCTTGAAACTTTTCTCTGCTTTCTCTGTCCAATGAAAAGATTTATGTCTTTTCTTGACTATGTCCATCATTGGTGCAGAAATTCCACTAAAATTTATGATGAACCTCCTGTAAAAAATGGCTAATCCATGAAATATTCTGAATTCAAAGATATTATTTGGTGATGTAAATTCTTTGATCACTTTTACCTTCTCAGGATCCATCTTCAAATCATTCGAAGAGATCACTAACCCCAAATAAATGAGTTCTTTCTTCATGAAAGACGACTTCTTTAGATTTATCATCAACTTCACTCGCTGCAACCTCCTCATCACTAGAGTTAAATGTCTCAAATGTTCCTCCTCAATATTATTGAAGATCGCTATATCATCAAGATACACAATTACAAATTTTCCAATGAAATCTTTCAAGACTTCATTCATCAATCTCATAAAATTACTTAGCACATTCGTCAAACCAAATGACGTGACAAGTCATTCATACAACCCTTCATTCATCTTGAATGTTGTCTTCCATTCATCACCTTCCCTCATTCTAATTTGATGATATCCACTTTTCAAATCAATTTTTGAAAAAAAATTTGCTCCACTCAAGAAATCCATTAAGTCATCCATCCTCGGTAAAGGAAATCTATACCTGATGGTGATTTTGTTTATATCCCTTGAGTTTGTACACATTCTCCATCCACCATCCTTATTTGTATTTAACATTGTTGGCACAACGCACAGACTCAATCTTTCTCTGATCAACTCTTTGTCCATCAAATCCTGGACTTGCTTCTTAACTTCTTCATTCTCCTGCAACGTCAATCTGTACGCTTCTTTGTTTGGTAAAATCACTCCTGGTATAAGGTCAATATTATGGATTATACTTTTTATGGGCGACAACGAACAAGGTAAATCTTCCACCACTATATCAGCGAAATTCTCAAGCATCTTCTAAATTTCCTCAGATAGATCATCTATCGAAGTATTGGTCAAGATGACTCTAGGTTTCCTTACCACAACAAACTGCATGTCTTTTTCTTTCTTGACTTCATCCAGAAGTTCCTTCCCACTCATGAGAAGTATATTGTTTCTTCTTTCTTCTTTCTCCTTCTTGTCTTCAATTGGCAACAACATATGTGTTCTACCATTCTTCTCCAAGGTGTATGTGTTGTTTCTTCCATCATGAACAACATTTATGTCATATTTCTACAGTCTCCCCAACACAATATTACAGACATACATGGGATTAACATCACATAATATCTCATATCTATATCCTCCTATCTAAAATTCAACTAAACATTGTTTAGTGACTATTACCTGATGTCCTTTTTGGAACCACGAAACCTTGTATGGGCTCAGATGTGAAACTGTCTCCAATTCCAGCCTCTCCACCATTTTTCTGGATACTATATTAGTTGTGCTTCCACTGTCCACAATCACCTTGCATACCCTATCCTTGGTCTTGCAAGCAGTTCTGAACAAACTGTTCCTCTAGACTGGATTCTCTATCTCCTTCTCTGGCTTCAAGAGAATTTTTCGCATCATTAAGGATCTTCTGCCTTCTGCATCTTCTGCCTCGACATTTCTCCTTTGTGCTTATGAAATGTGAGCTTCACCTCCTCCATATATTTTTCTATAGGGACATTCAAAATACTTGTGTCTGATCCTTCCACAAACAAAACACTTTATTTCACCACCTCTACCTCTTCCTCTTCCTCTTGCTCGAGGAAAAGTGTTCCTATCGACATAATTTCCTCCTTGTGTGCTTCCTCCTCTTTCTGGGTGGTTATGAGGCTTCTTTTATTCATCCTTGGGCTTATGTACTCTGTCCTGGGAAATTTCTTTTCCTTTGCTTGGACTTCTACCTCTGCCCCTTTGACCTTTCTTTCGATCCAATTTTACTTTAGCCTTTGAAGCAATTTGATAAGCATCTTCCACATTTCTGATTGTCACCATGCTCATCTCATCTTGAATTTCATATCTCAATCCATTCATGTATCTGGCAACTTTTTCATCATCACTCTCATGATGACTTTCCCTGATGTTGAGTCTGTAAAACTCCTCAGTGTATTCCTTCACTATCATCCCCTTCTGTCTCAAATTCTGCATTCTTTGAAATAGATTAATTTGGTAATATCTAGGTATAAACTTGTCTTTCATCTTTGCTACCATCCTATCCCAGCTTTTGATTCTTTTCTTGCCTTTGCAATGCCTATGATCCTGTTGTTCATCCCACCATAGTGTTTCATGTCCTTTCAGTCTAGTGTCATCATGTTTTAGTTTCTTGTCTTCTTCGATATCCTCATAGTCGAAGTATTTATCCAGAGCTCTAAACCAATCTAGTAGCTCCTCGACATCTAGGTTTCCTTCATACATCAGGATGTCCATTTTTTCTCTGGCCCCTATTCTTGCAAAAACTTTGAATAAACATTCCTCTGCAACACCTTCAGCTACAACTTCTTCTTTGGATCCAGCCTCATTTTTTCTTTCGGCCTCACTGACATCTCTAGTATCAGTTGTTCATCTTTGTGTTGTCTCCATAGCATCCAATAGAGCACAAAGTTCTCTCATTTCCCTTTCCATGGCTGGATCAGGCATGGGTCTCTCTTGACATCTTCTTGGCGGAATTATTTAAATATGTTCCATGCAGAATTTAAATCTCAAATTTCCTTTTGTCTCCCTTGCTTACAGAAAAAAATGATTGTAGGCTTTGATACCACATGATGCAGCACCCCTACCTCAGCAGGCTCTACATGACCTCCTGGTCTTGGATCTTTCTATTCCCTTGAGTTGGAATGGATCTTTAGTTCCCACAGGAACCTTCACACTTGTAACCACAAGTCCTTCTGAAGTTTATGCATGCACGAACAAGCACAAGGTGTGAACCTCCACTCCATGTGACCAAATGACGTGATGATGACCTTTACCTGAAAAGGAGTTTCGGGTTTTACGACTTCACGATTTTTGTTGTTGAGCTCCTCTAACTCCTTTGTCTCCTAAAATCCTAAAATGGGCTAACGGATCTTCAACTAGCTCCTCCCTTATTCTTCAACCATATGACCTTAGTCATGCCTGGGTTCCACCTCTGAGTGCATCGGGATTTCGTGACTCATGAGTTCATGATGCAACCTCTTATCCCTTTCCCGAAGTCCGAAATTGCAACTTTTTCTCCTCAAATCGATGGCCCTGAACTTCCCACGATCTGACAGTCCAGATTGTATCGAAATTTTGCGTATCAGGATTTCGTAACTCAGGACCTCCAAGTCACAAACTTTTCCACACTCCAACTCTCGAAGTGTCGAAATCTGAAATCACAAGATCAACGAATCTCATTGTTCGATACCTAACGACGACTATTCCTCCTAAGATTATGAGTGTTGATAGACACTCAACCTTAAATTCTCCACTGATCCACTGGATTTAACAGTCCACAACGAATCGATAATTCTCCCTCCAATAATTTCAACCGTTTGTTCAAGTTCTCGATTCTCCTGACCAAATAACTCGATGCCTCCTTCTAAACTTTATTTCTACAAGGTGACTTCAACCCTTGTCTTCCCTTCGAATGCTTTAAAGTCTCTATCCCTCCTGAGCTTGATTCTTGATGCAAACTCAATGATTTCAGGGGATTCTTCCCACACTCCTTGCGGCTTCACGATAATCTCTGATTATCTGAACTCTCCAACTCTGTGCACTCCTCTCTACAGAATATATTCAACCACTCACTGGGTTTGAAAATTCTAAGACTTCAACTCGCCTGTGCACACCTTTCACGACTCTATGATATACTTGCACTCCTGCTGGTATGAGAACAACGATATCTCTCCTGATATTTTTTGAGGTAAGACTCAGAACTTGTCAATGCACTCCTTCCAGACCCTTGTTTCATTCCTTGCAGGAATTATTAGGATGAGAAACAATTGAAACTCGTACTCTCCCTCTCACAGACTTCATATATTCAACTTGAAATCATACATACACACAACATTGAAACAAATGCATAACAAAGAATATAAGAAAACTGTAAACATACCATTCAATAGATGTAAACAAAATTCATAACACCATGAGTTTGGATCAAAGCTTTCTTATATTAATCCAAGTGCATCTATACATGGGTTCAATAGAAACAACTATGTGCTTATACAATCTTCTACAATCTCTGTTCTTCTCTCCTATTCTTCTTGCTTCTTTAGCTCTTACCATTCGAATGAGAATAATGAATACATTACAATACATATGCGGGAGATTTCTAGAGTTTTCCCTCCTACATCTCTAAGCTATCAAATCAAAATAAAGTCTACAACTACTTTACATTCATTACAATAATGCCTCCAACAAACAGATGAGAGAAACTGCTCATGATTTGCATTACAATCTCCAAACCATAAAAGCAAACATATATTTCCCAGATATTACATTAATGTTTTATCTTTTCAAATTCAAAACATTCTCAAAATGTGAGTTGGTGCATATCCATTTGTCCTTCTTCTTTTGTGCTTGATTTGTTGGCAATGCTCCTGCATCAAAGTACCAAGGTACTAATGGGTTTCTAGATTTCAATCTTGGATAATGATCTGGTGTCAATCAGATGAAATCCTTCAAAGGAGGGACTTGATGTATCCCCCATCAATTGACACAAAACATACAAAGGTATATGGTGTGCAAAGTGTAATAGTAGAGCACAAATGTCTCAAGGATGACTAAGAAAAATGGGTTGAAGGACTAGAAGTGGTCAACATAGGCCAACTTCCCTTGAACAAAATGTCATGACAAATGACTTGAACTGGAAGAATTGACTCGATAATGACCAAAACACTCACCATGGATGACTGTAAGAGTAACCAATCGACGAAGTTTGAGAACTCATAGATATGGTAATGACTCAGAGACAATGGATAGCCAAATTTCCATAGATAGATACAAAAAAGGTGTGATGTTCAAGGGAGACTCGATGGATGAATGTCATTTGTAAAGATGACTAGATTGAAACCCCCCCCCATTCTTTTTCTTTCTTTCATGTTTGAATGAGCATGAAATAAAATGGAAGTATGCTCTATATGCTCACCTGTGGATTTATTTTCGATCCTAGGGAGAAGAATGGTGCTCGATGGTCTCTTCGATATTTAAGGAATTTGGAAATACCCTAAAGAAAGATCCATATATGATCTTGTGGATTTAATGAGCCCATGAAAGTGAATTCTCGCTTGTCATTCATGTTTAGAGAGTATGAAAGGAAAAATAATACTCTAGGGTGTACCTTTGTCATGGTTTATTACTGATCATGACAAAGGGGTAAGAGTATGCTCGAATGGAGAGAACAAGTGGTATGTGATGAATTTCTAAGCACATGGAACATGACTTAATAAATGGACTGCAAAAGGAAATGGAAAATGATGCCCACTCATAACAATAGTTCTCGTTTAGGGGAGTTTGTAAAATGGGAGAAAATAGATGGCTAACGATCAAACATGGTTGTGGTGCAATAAGAAATGGAAGAAATAAATTGTGTAGTAGCAATAAGTAGCAAGACAAAAGCATCAATAAAGTGAGACCATTTAAACAACAAAAAAAATGGTGAGAACCTCCTCTGGGAAGGATAGAAAATATGTAGAAAGAGAGTGAATGTGGATCAATTTAAGAAAATAAAGCACTATGGAGGGTTCTCGGGTCCTAA
Organism: Picea engelmannii; assembly: GCA_009831015.1. NCBI lineage: Eukaryota > Viridiplantae > Streptophyta > Pinopsida > Pinales > Pinaceae > Picea > Picea engelmannii. The sequence continues at coordinate 154,155 of ML785683.1, read as the reverse complement.
AAATACATCATAGGCATTGAATGATAGTGATAGGTGCTACTCTAGGATTCCCATGAGAAGTAGGCTCTACCACCCAAAATACAATATGAAAATAATGGAAGGGATAATGTGGCATTTCAGATGGGGTTGAACTTATGGTGTAAGGAGAGGAATAAGTGGTGGAAAAAGGAATGCAGTGAAGAAGGTAAATCACGACCCTAATCCTATATTCTAGGTTTTGAAAAATTACCTATAGTTGAATTGATACCATAATGAAAGATAGTCCATTTCTGCAATAAAAATTGTTAAATTGTAGCACAGGGGAATAAAAAAGACTCATAAAAAGTATGAACTTCCAAAATAAGAGAAAATTGAAAAACCAACTTGTCCAGTGTTGGTGCAATTATATGCATAATATATTACCAAACATAAATTATCGACCAATATTTGTAATCAATAGATTTGTTACACTATATGTGTCGGAAATAGGTGGTCTATCTATGTCTAATGAGTATAGCTCAATCAAAAAAACAATCAATAACAAAATTCTCTGTTTTCACACTTTTTCAAATAAAATTCTCCACTCAATTCAGAAAGAAAAACTTGCAAACAAAATATTAACAATCATGCATTCAAAACATCTTGCTCAGATAATGACTTGTCCATTACAAGCTCATGAAATGTAAATATGGACTTTGAATTCGTTATCTACAGCTACTACTATTAACAACAACTCGCAAGCAAATCTAGGCACACTTCAACGATAACACTCTTCACGCAACTTCAAACCAGAAGATAAAATTGATAACAAAAATCTCAGACAAACACTCAATTGAAAAGGCTCTTGCTTAGGTGACAAGTTTGTTCATTATAGGCTCATGAAATGAAGAGATGAACTTAGATCTTGTTCCCTGTAGCAATTAAAACAATAATCAACAATCCACTTTATTCACTCTTAGAAAGAAATCAGTCATAACTCTACTAATTCCAATCAAACCTTCTTTAATATAGGAAACAATCAATATGATTGAGAGACATCATTATATGGAACTTGAAGGTGAGAGATGAAGTCTCGTGGTTCATGTACCTACTAAGAACACCACAATTATAAATTCAAAATCGCTTGATTAACAATCCCACACATTTATCGAAATCTTATCAATTAAATATCAATCTGCAAAAATGGAAATGGAATTATCTACTATGTTCATTGTATAACCATTTACTCACACTGATTCAAAATCAAATAAATATGTATTGTACCTAGAAAATTTTATGCATTTAAAATCACTTGCAACACACACCTATTAAGTTTTCACACTTACACAATTAACTCACAACACACAAAGACATGTACAGGAAGGCTTACCTTGGTTGGGGCAGTGGACCCTTGCTGAACCAAAAAGGTGCTTCTAAAGAAACTGTAGACTAAAACACTTTACACATACCCATGAATTGCACAAAATAGCATTTGTATTCCTTCAATTGATCAAGTGAACCAACAGTTCAACATTTCATTTCTCATCATAACAATGTGTATCATTCTCTACTTACTACTTCTTACTCCCTATCATCTACATAACATCCTTTTTAAAGAAGGTGAGCTGTTATAACCAAGGTCTGAAGATAATTATCAACTATTTTCAAAATATTACAATTGGAGAATCATATCATATCTCAAGGCATGGACTTCATTTGCATGACACGAAGTGCATGAGTGATGAAGTCTATCATGATCCTCAAACTATCTAAGGATACTTCCATCCAACTGATTTCTTGAAATCACCATAAGCATACTCGTTCAACACGCTAATCCTGTAGACATAGGTTTAGTACCCGATGAACACAGTCACGACTATGGGTACTGGACCAACACAAAGGTAGTAATGGAATAGGCATGAGGCTGGTAGAAGAGAAGGCACTGAGTTGGTGGTAGTGGATGAGGCGCTAAGCTAGTGGTACTGGATGAGGAGCTAAGCTGGTGGTATCAGATGAGGCGTTGTGCTGGTACCAGAATAGGCGTTGTGCTGGTACCAGACGAAGAGTTGTAGAGTACTGGATTAGGAGGAATATTGGTACCGGATCAGGCAAGGTATCAGATCTAGTGGAGTACTAGAGCATTGGAGTATCGGATCCTGCAGAGTACCAGATCAAGCGATTGTTGCAGTATAGGATGGAGCTGCTTAAGAGTCAAATTACTTAGGAGAATAAATAATCAACCATTTAACCCTATTTAATCAAGAAAATCAAACAAATCATGTTTTAACATAGGTTACCTCTCTATGCACATGGACAAGGTCATAGAGTAGGTTTGTAGAGGAAATAGACAACATATTCACATGTGAGAGGTAAAATTGACTCAGATAGAGGATAATATAGAGTAAAAGAGGTGTCAAAATGTAGACTCAACATTTCCCCCATGCTTAAGTCATTTCATGTCCTCATGCAACAATGATATGAAAAATTTCAAAATTGATGGTACTCCTCACTTGATCAAGCATTCCATGACGTTCCACCCTTCTTCAACTCCTAAGTTCTATTTTTTAAGTAACCTTCTATACAATATAAACTTCCTTGCCTATGTTGGATGTGACTCTAATATGATTATAGGATAGTGGCCAAGAGTTCTCATAACGAATTTGTAGAAATTATACAATATGTATGTATATATTGGATTCACCCGATCTAACAATGTTCTAAAGTTAAATACTGAATCACTTCTACAAATCTCTGTGGAATTAAAAACACAATCGCCAATCACATAAGCATGAAGAAAGATCAATCACACACAACACAGATAATTTCCCGGGGAAAGCTTACAACTTAAAACCCCACGATCTTCTATTGTATATTATCTCATGGATCATGAAACAATTACATACAAAACTCTTCTCACAATAGCTCTCAGTACATGAGCTAATTGTCTCACACTATCATATAAAAATTGGCAAATCCCTGAATGAATGCAATCTTAACTGCTTGTGCGAAGCGAATAATGTCACAACTAATAGTCAACTTCCCTTTCACCTAGAACTCAATTGGGTCTCCACCGGATATGACATGCATGCAGTTAATAATAGTAAATCCTCAGTTTCATGTAAGATTACTGATTGTGAATTAAATAATATTTAATTCATTGAATCTCTCACTAGTGTATCTTCAGTTACAACTAGCACAACTGAGTTAAACTGTTTACAAATTGCACCAACTCATGCACCATTGCACTTCGAACTCTGTTACAACTAGAATTACTCTGCATGTCCCACCAACCAACCTCTAACTCAAAATTCACTTAGCTAACTGATTTTCCACTTCAGTTAACTATTTCAAGTCCACATTGAGAATATATTACACTTTAATGTCCATCTAAATTAAGGGATAATAAAATAGACATGCACCCAAAAATAGTCCTATGGGCCCCACCCTAGTTTGGGTTCTTAATGCATCTAGATGCTTAATGCAACTAGGTTCTTAATGCACTAGGTGTCGGTGTTCAATATTATTGTTTAATATCAACACTCCCTCTCAACAAGAAACATATTATCCTTCACCCCGATCCTATCTCTATGGTATTCGAATTTTCTCTTGGTGAGGGCCTTCGTCAGAATATTTGCATCTTGATCTTCTGTGGGAATGTACTGAAGCAACATGATCCTCCTTTGCACACAATCTCTGAGATAATGGTACCGGATATCTATATGCTTGGACCTATCATGAAACATAGGATTTATCGAGAGTTTAATGCAACTCTGATTATCACAATGAATCACTGTCAGATCCATCTAAGAACCAAACAAATCAACCAAGATCTTTCTCATCTATATAGCCTCTCATGAAACTTGATTTTATTCCATGTATTTCTCTTCCATTGAACTAAGTGCCACAGATCTTTGTTTCTTGTTGTACCAAGAAAATGTTGTAGACCCGATACTAAAGATCCCTCCTAATGTGCTCTTTCTATCCGATGGACTGCCAGTCCAATCTGCATTTGTGAAGACAAGCAAATTCACTTCATCTGTCTGTCTGTACCATAGGCCATACTCTGATGTGCCCCTCAGGTATCTTAGGACATGCTTCCTCGCCTTCCAAAAGAGTTTGGTAGGCTTAACCATAACTTGAATCAGCTAGTTAACCACATATAAAATGTTTGGTCTTGTGTTCACTACATACATTAGAGAACCCACTAACTATCGATAGACAGTAGCATCCACTACCTCTCTAGAAGTAGCATCCTCTTTCCTCCAGTTTCCTGGAAGAGGCGTATCCATGGGTTTGCAGCTCTCCATGTTAAACTTACCCAATATCTCCTTTGCATACTTGCCTTGAGACACAAAAATTTCACCATCCCGCTACCAAATTTCCAATCCAAGGAAATAATGAAGGAGGCCCATATCCTTCATTTCGAACTCCCTTGCAAGATCCTCCTTGCATGAGTGTATCAGTTGCTCATCACCATTCAAAATTAGATCATCAACATAAAGAACAATGATCAATAACTTACCCTCAACAACAATTTGGTACAGGTTTTCATCTGCTTCACTTTTGGTGAAGCCCAGTCCAGTGAAATAGTTGTCTATCTGAGTGTACCAAGCACGAGGTTCTTGCTTCAGACCATACAACACTCTTTTGAGGCACACATGCGACTCACTATTGAAGATCTCGAAACCTTCAGGATGCTCTATGTACACCTCTTCGTTAATGATCCCATTGAGAAAAACAGTTTTCACATCCATCTAATGAATGCGCCAGCCCATTTACGTTGAGAGTGCAAGGATGGATATTATGGAAGAGTACCTTGTGACAGGTGCAAAAGTCTCATCATAATCTATCCCCTTGATCTGTGAGAAGCCCCGGGCCACAAATTTAGCCTTGTATTTCTCCATAGTCCCATCAACATCTTGATTTACCTTGTAGATCCATCTCAAACCTACCACGGATTTGTCAACAGGTCTTGGGACAATTTCCCATGCACTTTTTTTGGCAATGGAGTCATACTCCTCCACCATTGCATCAAACCAAGTGGGATCCTGAACTGCTTCCTGGAATGAATATGGCTCATTCATGAGAGCCATGTATCTAGTAAATAGATCAGGAGATTGTCTCTTTCTACGCAGTGAAGTAGGGGCTTATACATTTTGTGCAGCATCTAGTCTCAATCTATCATCTTTCTTGGTGCGCTTTCTTCCATTTCTGATGGATGGCTCAGCATGAGTGGCTTCCTCCACTCCATGAACCTCCTCATGTGGCTGATCCACATACTGAGCCTCATCTTTGGGAGCCAACAGTTCCTCCTCTACATGCAAGTCCAACTCCCTCTCAAGGGACAACCGCATGGATTTCTCCTCATCAAATTTTATATCCCATCGTACAATAGTGATTCTTCTGTTTGGAAAATACACATGATAATTATGGGGTTTTTCTGTGTACCCCACAAAAATCCCAACTTCAGCAGTTGGTTTTACCTTCTTCCTGGTGTCCTTGGTCACATGCACATAAACAGATGAGCCTAAAATATTAAAGTGTGAAACATCAGGTTTCTTACCAGTGAAAGCTTCTTCAGGTGTACTCATGCCAAGTACTCTATGACGACAACGGTTTTTCACATAAACCGCAGTATTGCATGCTTCTGCCTAGAAATGTATTGGTAGGCCCTGATCATGCAACATCACTCGTGCTACACCCATGATCATTCTATTCTTCCTCTCTGCGACCCCATTTTGTTGTGGGTTATGAGGCACTATGAGTTCTCTTCGAATTCCTGCTTTGTTGCAAAAGTTCTTGAATTCATTAGAGATGTATTCTCCACCATTATCGCTCCTAATATCCTTCACTTGCTTCCCCAAATCTTTCTCCACCAATGCCTTAAACTCACAAAACATAGAGAATGTTGTATCTTTCTTCTGCATGAAGAAGATCCATCATTTACGAGAAAAGTCATCAGCAAAGATTACATAGTACTTATGTTTTACTGTTGAAGCAACCGAGAATGGTCCACACGTGTTTGTGTGAACTCTTGCAAGGATCCCCGAAGCTCAGTTTTCCTTCTCATGAAAGGTGGTATTTACATACTTACCCATGGTGCAACCCTTGCACTGATCTAACTGAGCAAGTGTTCCCATTGGAATTCCAGTAGATATTTGTTGCATGACTTTCAAGTCTCCATGATGAAGATGGCCCAATCTCCTGTGCCATAATTCTCCTTCATCTCGGCTCACCACTTTTTATTCCTTGCCCATCATGGTAGCGCAGCCATCTACCTCCATCTTGTAGATATTCTTAACTCAAATCCCTATCCTCTTGGCTTGACCCATTGTTTTATGTCACAGGAAATATTTTCCATCACTAAAAACAATGTCATAGCCTCTGTCCTCCAACATTGTGACTGAGACCAAATGTTTCTTCATACCTGCTACATGCATTACATATTTTAATTGAAATGGTTTAAATGACTCCCTCTAAAAGGTAATGGTACCAATATCAATAGAACTATATCGATCATCGTCGCCCATCTCAATATGCATCTGGAGATCTTTCTCCTCCAAGTCACTGAAAAGTTCCTTATCTCTCGTCATGTGAAAGGAATCCCCACTATCCAAATACCAAACCGATCCCAATGCACTCGAGACCATGCATGCGATCAATGAGAAGTCAAGGTCAAATTGCAAGACAAGGCCTCACCAACTGCAGATCCAACAACCTTCTTGTTCTTCTCCTTTTGTGGAAAGTTAGTAGCAAAATGCCCATGTTTGTGACAGTGAAAACACTTCACCTTGGACATGTCATGCTTATTTTCTTTGGACTCTGATTTTGAAGGAAATTTCTTTCCCTTCCCTTTCCTTACCTTGGCATCAAAATAAAAATCTTATTCATCTTCATTCTTAGAAGAATATCCATCTCTGATGGTCCTCCTGAACCCCTCCTACACCAAATCCAATCATAGTCGTTCCCAATCTGGCAATTTTCCCTTCCATTGACAGAGTCTTGATAACTGTGCCAACTCTTGGGAAGTCCTAAGATATCCAAGCTCACCAAATCATCATCAACGAATTCTATTCCCACACTTCCCAGCTCATTCCGACATTCGAAAAACTTCATGAGATATTTTGGAATGGAGTCGCCCTTCTCCATCTTGATCTTCCTGAATTTATCTTTGAGCACCAATTTCCTATGGTTGTTGCTTCTTTGGAATAGATCCGTCAAAACCTTCCACATTGCATATGGTGTGGATTTCCCATGGAGTCTTGAGACAATGTGGTCTCGTACTCCCTCCAATAGGATCCTCCTTGCCTTTTCCACTTTCTTTTTCCATGCATCAATATTTGCAACATCTGGCTTAGGAACATCTTTGTCAATGAATTTGTTCAAGCCATTGTGTTCGAGTACTTCCTCCATCCTGTCCTTTCAAGAAATGTAGTTTGAGCTGACCTCGAGTGCATACTCTAACCTGAAGACATTGAAAGCCATTTCGATCTTGAATCAGTGGTAACACCAAGAAAGTCTTTCTACAAATTCGAATTCTATCCAGTCACAAAATCAGCTCCTACTTCACTTCTGAAATTTTCTGTGCTCTGATACCATGTAGAAATTATAAAATACGTATGCATATATTAGATTCACCTTATCTAACAATGTTCTAAATTCAAATATTGAATCTCTTCTAAAAATCTTTGCAGAATTAAAAACAAAATCGCCAATCACATAAGCATGAAGAAAGATCAATCACACACAACACAGATAATTTCCCGGGGAAAGCTTACAACTAAAAACCCCACTATGTTCTATTTTATATTATCTCATGGATCATCAAAAAATTATATACAAAACTCTTCTCACAAGATCTCTCAGTACATGAGCTATTTGTCTCACACTATCATACAAAAATTGGCAAATCCCTGAATGAATGCAATCGTGCCTGCATGTGCGAAGTAGATAGTGTCACAATTGATAGTCAACTTCCCTTTCACCTAGAACTCAACTGGGTCTGCACTATATCTAACATGCATGGAACTAATAATATTAAATCCTCAGTTTCATGTGAGATTATTGATTGTGAATTAAATAATATTTAATTCATTGAATCTCTCACTAGTGTATCTTCAATTACAACTATCACAACTGAGTTTAACTCACTTAAATGAGTTAAATTGTTTACAACTTGCACCAACTCATGCACCACTACAATTTAAACTTTGTTACAACTAGAATTACTTTGCATGTCCCACCAACCAACCTCTAACTCGAAATTAACTTAGCTAACTGATTTTCCACTTCATTTAACTATTTCAATTCCACATTGAGAATAGATTACAGTTTAATGTCCATCTAAATTAAGGGATAATAAAAATAGACATGCACCCAAAAATAGTCATGTGGGCCCCACCCTAGTTTGGGTGCTTAATGCAACCAGGTGATCCCAACAAAAAAATTCAGGGCGCTGCCCCGAACTTGTGCGTAAGCAAGGGGGGCCATACTTGGCCCCCTCTAGGACCCCCCTAGGAAGCGCCCAACACACACGACACAAAGAGAACTACTAGAGGGATCGTCAGACACAGTTGTCAAATCTGATGCATCCACACACACACATGCAAATAATATAACACATACCCAACATTCTCCCACTTGTTGTTTTCTTTGCATCTAGGGGTCCACATGATTATATAGTCAACAATCCATGACAACAATGCCCATTGTTACTCTACACCAGGAGAACTTTTATGTGCTCACAGACTTTGTCAATGAATCTTCAACATTCTTCAAAATGTCAACCTTTTCCAGCAACACCTTCTTTTCTTCAACCATGTCTCTCACAAAGTGATACTGAACATCAATATGCTTTGTCTTTGAATGATAAGATGGGTTCTTTGCCAGGAAGATTTCACTCTAACTGTCACAATATAATCTCATTGCTTGTTGTACCAACCCAATACCTGAACACAATATTTGTAACCATACTGCTTCCTTTCTTGCATGAGTGGCTGCCATGTATTCAACTTCTGTAGTTGAGAGTACCACTACAGTATGTCTTTTTCTCATCCAACTGATTGCTCCTCCAAATAGGTTAAACACATACCCACTTGTAGATCTTCTACAATCCATATCTCCAGCCCAGTCTACATCAACAAATCCATGTATGTCCACCACTCTTTCCAATCCTGGTTCTCCTTGGTAGCACAATCCATAATTGGTAGTGCCATGCAAATACTTGAAGACCCTCTTTATTGTTATCCAATGTTCCTTCCCTGGTTTTGACATATACTTTCTCAAAACTCCCACTTCATGTGCAATGTCCGGTCTACTACAAACCATTGCATACATCAAACTGCCAACTTCACTGGAATATGGAACATGGGACATGTCCTCTTCTTCTTCCCGTGTCTTGGGACACTGATCTGCAGATAATTTACACCTATAGGAATAGGAACCTTGACTGGTTTACTTCCATGCATATTAAACCTTTGCAATATCGTCTCAACATATTTTCTCTGATTCAACCAGAGTTTTTTGTTTGCACGATCTCTTTTAATCTCCATTCCTAGAATGAAGTTAGAAGCACCGAGATCCTTCATGTCAAATTTGGATGATAGCTGTGATTTCACCTCCTTAATAACATCCATGCTATTTCCTACCAACAACATGTCATCAACATACAACACTACATAAATGAAGTGATTACCAGCATGCTTGGAATATACATAGTGAGCAGCCATGCTTCTCACAAATCCCAATCTGAGGATGTATGTGTCAAAATTTTGGTACCACATCCTAGGAGATTGCTTCAGACCATATAGTGACTTCTTTAGCTTATAGAACATCTCTTTCTTTCCCTTCACTACAAAGCCTTCTGGCTGCTTCATGTAGATTTCTTCTTCGAGATCCCCATGTAGGAATGTTGTCTTCACATCCATCCATTCCACTTCAAGATCAAAAGAAGAAACAATAGATAAAAGAAATATAATAGAAGTTAACTTAGAAACATGAGAAAAAATCTCACCAAAGTCAATTCCCTCTACCTGGGAATAACCTTTTGCTACTAATCGAGCTTTGTTTTTCTCCACTTTTCCTTCTTCATTAAACTTCTTCTTAAACAACCATTTTCTACCAATAGATTTTCTTCCAGTTGGCAACTCAACTATATCCCATGCATCATTCTTATCTAGGGAATCCATTTATTCAACCATGGACTGCTTCCATATTTTACTATCCTCTGAATTCATTACTTCTCTGATAGTTCCGGGATCATCATCAGTAATAGATAAAGAAAAATTGGAATAGAAATCAGGTGGAATATAACTTTCTGGTTTCCTTCTTTCTCTCATTGATCTCCTCAATACTAGGGTATGAGGTTCTTCTTCTTCTTCTACTTCATCTTCTTCAGATGATTCAGATTTTGCATCATCCAACTCTAGCTCTATTTTCTCAAGTTCGTCTTGCCTTGGTAGGAATTCCTATTTGGACACATCTTTTACCTCTCTAAAAACAACATACCAACTGTAAACAGTCTTCTTAGTTTTTGGGTTCCAAAGATTATAATAATTCACACCATCTTTATAACCAATAAAGATACACTTTTCAGCCTTTTTATCCAACTTACTCCTATTTTCCTTTGGAACATGTACATAAGCATCACAACCAAACACTCTAAGATGTTGAAGAATGATTTTCTTTCCAGTCCATACATCGTGTGGAGTTTTATCATCCAATGTTGATGAGGGTGATCGATTGACCAGGTAACATGCTATACCCACTGCCTCCACCGAGAATTCTTGTCCTAACTCGACACTGCTGAGAATGCTCCTTGCTTTTTCCATCAGTGTCATGTTCATCCTTTCTAAAACTCTATTCTGCTGAGGAGTGTATGGAGTAGTCTTCTTCCTTTCTATACCACACTTCTTATAGAATTATTTGAATTCATTTCCACGAAATTATCCACCATTATATGTTCTCAATACATTTATTTTCTTCTCTGTCTGATTTTCTACGAGAGACTTAAACTCTTTAAATTTATCAAATACCTTAGATTTATTTCTAAGAAAATAAATCCATTTGTTCCTTGAGAAATCATCTATGAATGGAACATAATACACAGACTTACTCAGTGATGGAACAGGCACAGGTCCAAGCACATCACTGTGTATCAACTCTAAGATTCCCTTTTCTCTCGTAGCACCATATGGGAATCTTACTTGATTTTGTTTACCATATATGCAATGTTCACAAAAATCAAAATCCAAAGTGCAATTATCCATACCTTCAACCATACCTTTACCATGTAGTGTTCGAAGGCCCTTTTCTCCAATATGCCCCAGTATTTGATGCCACGACATGGTCTTGTTTTCTGGGACAATATTGGGCTTGTCTCCTTCATTTCTCCACTCAGGTACAACCAAACTGTTATACCCATTAGTATAAGTTCTTCCCAACAACTTGTAT
>ML785683.1:86578-115343 GCA_009831015.1 Picea engelmannii | reverse complement strand
TTTACACTATATGTGCCATAAACAGGTGCTATATCTATGTATGATGAGTATAGCTCAATCAAAAAACAATCAATAAAAAAATGCTATGTTTTCACACTTTTTCAAATAACATTCTCCACTCAATTCAGAAAGAAAAACTTGCAAACAAAATATTAACAATCATGCATTCAAAACATCTTTCTCAGATAATGATTGTCCATTTACAAGATCATGAAATGGAAATATGGAATTTTACTTAGTTATCTATAGCTACTACTCTTAACAACAACTTGCAAGCAAATCTGGGCACACTTCAACGATAACACTCTTCACACAACTTCAAACCATAAGATAAAATTGATAACAAAACTCTCAGACAAGCATTCAATTGAAAAGTCTCTTGCTTAGGTGACAAGTTTTTTCATTATAGGCTCATCAAATGAAGAGATGAACTCAGATCTTGTTCCCTATAGCAATTAAAATAGTAATCAACAATCCACTGTATTCACTCTTAGAAAGAAATCAATCATAACTCTACTAATTCCAATCAAACCTTCTTTAATATAGGAAACTGTCAATATGATTGAGAGACTTCATTATATGGAACATGAAGGTGAGATATGAAGTCTTGTGGTTCCTGTACCTACTAAGAACACCACAATTACAAATTCAAAACAATAACATTTGCTTGCTTAACAATCCCACACATTTATCGAACTCTTATCAATTAAATATCAATATTCAGAAATGGAAATGGAATTATCTACTCTGTTCACTGTATAACCGTTTACTCACACTGATTCAAAATCAAATAAATTTGTACTGTACCTAGAAAATCTTATGCAATTAAAATATTTTGTAACACACAACCATTAAGTTTTCACACTTACACAATTAAGTCAGAACACACAAAGACATGTACATGGAGGCTTACCTTAGTTGGGGCAGTGGGCCCTTTCCGAACCAACAAGGTTCCTCTAAAGAAATTGCAGACTAAAACACTTTACGCATACCCATGAATTGCACAAAATAGCATTTGTTTTCTTTCAATTGATCGAGTGAATCAACAGTTCAACATTTCATTTCTTAGAATAACAATGTGTATCATTCTCTACTTACTAATTCTTAGTCCCTATCATCTACACAACATCCCTTTTAAAGAAGGTGAGTCGTTATAACCAAGGTCTGAAGATAATTATCAACTGTTTTAAAAATATTACAATTGGAGAATCATATCATATATCAAGGCATGGAATTCATCCTCATGATACAAAGTGCATGAGTGATGAAGTCTATTGTGATCCTCAAAATGTCTAAGGATACTTCCATCCAACTGATTTCTTGAAATCACCACCATCATACTCGTTCAACACGCTAATACTGTAGACAGGGGTTTAGTACCTAATGAACATAGTCATGACTATGGGTACCCGACCAATGCAAAGGTATTACCGGAATAGGAACGAAGCTGGTACCACATGAGGAGCTGAGATGGTGGTATTGGATGAGGTGCTGAGGTGGTGGTATCGGATGAGGCGCTAATCTGGTGGTACCGGACGAGGCATTGTGTTGGTACCATAATAGGTGTTTTGCTAGTACTAGACGAAGCGTTGTAGAGTATTGGATTAGGAGGAATATCAATACCAGATCAGGAAGGGCATCGGATCCAGCGGAGTACTAGGTGAGTGGAGTATCGGATCCTGCGGAATATCAGATCAAGTGATTGTTGCAGTACCAGATCGAGCTTCTTAGGAGTCAAGGTAGTTAGGACCATAAATAATCAACCATTTAATCCAATTTAATCAATAAAATCAAACAAATCATGCTATAACATAGGTTACCTCTCTAGGCACACAAACAAGGTCACAAAGTAGGTTTGTAGAGGAAATATACAACATATGCACATGTGAGAGGTAAAATTGACTCGGATAGAGGATAATATAGGGTAATAGAGGTGTCAAAATGGAGACTCAACATCAGTGTGAAAAGGGGTATTTTAAATCCTATTTTCCAAAAATGGAAAAAAGTAATATTATGGGGTGAAAATCATTTTTTACCTCATTTTTGCTTTTACCCTTGGTGAAAAATTGAAAATGAGCCTTTTCATGGAAATAGTTATTGTGTTAATTTTGGGAGCTTTGGGCCACAAGTTTTTATGTTGCTACCTTCCAAGTTAGAGATCTGAACCTCTTGTATAAAAACCATGTCTTGATTTTTTTATTTGACTGAGAATTTTTATTTGGGTGAGCCCTGAAATGTTTGGGTTTTCATGGTCGTGGGAAGCCTCTATCATGGTGGCAACTAGGAAGCCCCGGTTGTACCCTTGTAAAAATATGTCATTGAATCATCGATGCCAAATGTATGGTAGTGACTCATCTCACCTTATGCATAGGGAATTCACAACCAGGTCGACAGGGTCACATTGTATTGTGTAGATGATCCTCAACCGATGACATGGAGGGTTTGTCATGCAGTATCACCCAACGTCCCAGGACCGGTCATAGTGTCAGAAAAAGAATGACTGTGACCATGAACCTAAAGGTGCCTTCGTGCTATAACATATAGTAGTTTCTGACCGGTTGCTCTGTCTCAAAGAGGCAGGTGTGACTAGCTCTTAATTGATGTTTTGTTTAATTTTTTCAGTATTTTGATTTTGGACATGTATTCTAATGATTATTTTCATGTTTCTTGGTAGGAAATTTACCTTGATTGAGTGGAGAGAATGTGAGAATGAGATCAATTATATATCTACCTTGGAGGACCAGTATACCCTTAGTGCACTGAGGAACTGTGGGTTGTTGATGTTTTGTTTGTTCCCCAACATGAGAGAACAACCTTTGTTGTTGGAGCGAATCATTGGTATGTGGGACCCTTAGGAGAATAACTTTATGGTCAAGTACCAAGTGATTACTCTAGATATCGAGGATATATATTTTCTCATGGGATTTTCCTGTAGAGGGGCTTTAATATTTTTGGTCAATGAAAGGGGTGGATCAACTGAACCCATGGATGCCTATGTGATGCAATATTGCCATCTAGGAGCCAAAAACAACAAAAACAAGTTTTCAATTGGGAAGGTGATGGATATTACACTACAATCCATATTGTATACCATTACTCGAGTGGCGAGTAGCACATTGACCCACTTTGCCTCTAGGAGTCATGTTTCTTATGCAGTGATGTGTCTCACCCCCATAGTGTACAGCTGATGCATGGGGTTGTTGGTGAACATGAGGGAGAAACTTAATAAATGCAAGAGTGGATGAAATAAATAGTTATGTTATGGATCAATTTTGGTTTCATTCTTTTTTGAATGGGTACCGACTTCTCTCCCTTGGRTTTAATGGCCTTTGGCTGGGCTGAGGGACCCAACAATGAAAAAGTGGATGGACTTGTTGTCACATCTTGGAGGAGGCTGACAATAACACTTTGCARAGGATTTCTTCAGTTGTTGGGAGCAAAAGATCTTGACAGTGGATGATTATTCCTATATAGGTGTGGAATTTCKAGAGGACCTAACATGGTACTACCTGATGGGGATGGGTGGAGTGACGAACTCTGTAAGAATGATGTGCATGTTTTMATTTTTTTAATTTTTTGGAATATTTAATGTTTTTGAATTTTGTTAAAATACATGATTTTTTTTCCAAATAACATGACTAATTGTGTGAATTTTCATATTGTGCACCATGTCAATTGGAAGGGATGTTKCCCCTTCATAGGCATGG
This sequence comes from Picea engelmannii, assembly GCA_009831015.1. Taxonomy (NCBI): domain Eukaryota; kingdom Viridiplantae; phylum Streptophyta; class Pinopsida; order Pinales; family Pinaceae; genus Picea; species Picea engelmannii. The sequence continues at coordinate 111,636 of ML785683.1, read as the reverse complement.
GTAGTACTGGGGAGATCTAGACTACAACAACGTGGAGGACCACATGCAAAGTTGTTGTAGGATCTCGGGGAAAACCTTGAAGGATTGACCGTTGGCATTCTGTTACCACATATGGATGACATTCCTCTGTGAATGGAAAGGCATAATGTTGGTGTTGGTGTTTAGTTCTCCCTCCTATGAAAGGTCCATGCTTTTTAATCACAATCATAGAAATCCCCATGATGTTGAGTGTTCTATCTTTTCAGATTTTTGTACTACCATTGTATGTGGCTTATATTTGGATGTATGGGCATATGACACAATTATTTCATGCTACACTTATTTTTTTGATATGTATTTTTCACACTCCTTATACATATGGATGTTTACTCTTGGGTTTCTACTTATGTGTGAAAATGTTTTTTTTTAATTTATGTATGTACATGGATGCTTGGTTAATAAATTTCCTTAATGTATTAGATGCCAATCCAATACATAATTATCTAACAAGTTATCCAATGAATTGAATTCCTTTGCAATATTTTCATTAGAAATGAAATTGAATTCTCTCTCAAGGAGACATACCCTCAAATACTTACGTAATAAGACAAAATGATGTATACAGTAAACCGAGTTTAATTGTGAAACCAAAATCTGGGAGTCCAATCTGACAACCAAACAATGAATGCCTAAAGCTAAAGCATTAGACATGAGTTCGATAACTGCACTATACTCTACAATTTTATTGGTTGCAGGACCCAGGAAGATTCCCCATGACTCACCAATTCTTTTGTGGGTGAGAAAATGACCCAGGTATTGGAAGAAAGATTTTTGGGACTACGGCTAGATTCAGTCACATATCCGACATTAGAAGAGGATACCCTCAGCATCTTCCAATCAAGTACCAAGCATGATAAGTAGAACAACAAGGCAGATCACTTAAAGAAAAGAAAAATATATCACACCACACTATGATACATATAGTACAAAAACACTACATAACGTAGAGATTATGTATGGTACCTTTTAAGGTAGATCCCGTTGCGAGGCTCAGATAAGGTGTTCCCTTAATATTCAGCTAACTCATAGGCCCATTTTTTAAGTGTGCATTTAATGAAATAGCGACCATGCCATAGTGGTTTGAAATTTCCTACTCCTAAATTGTGTTGGTCTTGGTCATAGACCAAAACCAGACACCCTTCCGAGAAAACGCGAGGATGTACTACTTGATCATGTTGGGATTTGAATTATTTTTTGTGTGACTTATTAGCCATGGTGGCTTCTTGACGAGGTTCTTCGAGAAGTGACAGGTAAATTAGTTTTTCTTCCTTAGAAGAATTTTGAGGGATAAGTTCAATAGATAACTTTAATGAAGGGATTTTTCATTCAATGGGAAGTACTGCCTCCAACCCATAAATGAGTTGGAAAGGTGTAAAACTAGTGGTAGTTTTTACAGAATTTTAGTACACCCATAATTATGAAAGTATCATGAGGTTCCAGCTACACTTATGTTTCTCTACCATCCATCGAAGCATCATTTTAAGCACTTGGTTGATAGACTGAACTTGGTTATTGGCTTGGGGATAATAGGGAGAGGAGTGTTCCTAGTCAAAATGTAGTAAAGTGACTAATTTGGTTATCATATTATTACAAAAGTGTTATCTATGATCAATCAAAATTTATTTGGGTATGCCAAATCAAGAAATAATGTGGTTGAATACAAAAACGTGTTGCAGTCTTGGCATCGTAAAGTGATAGGTAAATTAGTTTTTCTTCCTTAGAAGAATTTTGAGGGATGAGTTCAATAGATAACTTTAATGAGGGGATTTTTCATTCAATGGGAAGTACTGCCTCCAACCCATAAACGAGTTGGAAAGGTGTAAAACCAGTGCTAGTTTTTGCAAAAGTTTGGTATGCCCATAATTATGAAAATATCATGAGGTGCACTTATGTTTCCCTACCATCCTTCGAAACATCATTTTAAGCACTTGGTTGATAGAATCAACTTGGTCATTGTCTTGGGTATAATAGGGAGAGGAGTGTTCCCAGTCAAAACGTAGTAAAGTGACTAATTTGGTTATCATATTATTACAAAAGTGTTATCTATGATCAATCAAAATTTATTTGGGTATGCCAAATCAGGAAATAATGTGGTTGAATACAAAAAAGTGTTGCAGTCTTGGCATCGTTCGAAAATTTAGGCATAGCCTTTACCCATTTTGTAAAATAATCAACAACCACAATAATGTAATTGTGGATGACATTGGAGCAAGGTCTACACATTGTGAAATATATCCCCCATTCAGAAAAGGTATCGAAAACGACTATAGGATGTAATGGAGAGGGATGAGCACATATCATTTTAGAAAAAAATTCGCAAGGGTGGAACTTTTGGACTGCATTCATACAATCTTTAAATATTGTGGGCCAAAAGTACCCAATGTGAATTGTTTTTTAGGCAGTGGCTAACCCAGAAAGGTGGCCACCAAATGCTCCAATCTGGAAGTCATTGAGGATACATTTGGATTCGCCATGGATAACGCATCGATGCAAAACCATATCTACCCCATGGCGATAAATAAAATATCCTATAATAATATAATGGAAAGGTTGATGATATGTCTATTAGGGACCTAACCCCTCACGTAGGTAGAATAATATATTCCGATGTAATAAAGGTCAATATTAATAAGGCCTAGCAATAATGAAGAATAAGTCCAATGAAAAAATGCCTAATAGAAGCTTCCTCTTCTAGAAGGATCTCGAAGAGGCAAGTCAACATTACTCTCAGTAATCAAAGTGCTCTTTGTGGTGTTATTCTGGTATCATTTTGGTATTATTGTGGTGTTGTTCTCGTTATATTGTTTTTCATCTTCCATTTCTAGCTATTTATTTCTATTCTGCATACTTTTTTATATCTGGAATATTACAAGTGGTATCAGAGCACCTTTCTCAGCAGAAAATTGTGGGTTATTTTTTTCAGGGTAGAGACATATTCCGACATATTTAAGCTACAAAGATTTGTCATTACACGCATAAACCCAAGTTCAGGGATTCATACATGCAAGAAATGCAGGTGGTACTTAAGAGGACATATGTTCACCACCCTTGTAACCGATTTTGGTACCCCTTCGAGTGGTAGCGCATAAAAAAAAACATGTATATGGATCGATCTAGATTTCCTGAAGCCCTCCATAGATAAACCGATCGATCACCTGACTGCTATAGTGCCATCGAGAACAACACTTGGGAAGATAATCTCTAGTACCATGGTAATCAGGTAGTACGGCTAAGGGAACAGTCCAACCTCCTTAGTTGGTGCCCTGAGATATTGGGTCAATTACTATTGTTGGACCCTGCATGTATATTAAAGAGATATAACATAGGGAAAAATCTTGTCTGTAGAACCCTTGAATACCTAACCTTTGGGGACGGAAACAAAAAACAAAATAGACAAGATCTATTTCCATGCAACTATGCCTCCTACATTTGAGTTGCTAAATTACTACACATTTCTTCCTAATTAAGAATTTGGGAATTTCATCACTGCACTATTCTTCAGATTGGAGTATAACTTTACAAGTGTATAAAAATAAATAAAAGAGTCTGGATCCTGTTGGCACCATTATTTGAGACCTATTCCATTGGATTTCTCTCTTCTCCCTTATCACATTCATACCTATAATTTTTCATCAAATTGTTTGACTCCACCTGCCCCTTTTCAGTTCCCTCATCATCATGGCCCATACCCGTAGCCAAGACTTGGAAGCTCGCTTCAATACCTTGCACTCTAATTTCACAAAGACCCAACAAGAAGTGAGACAACTCAGTGCCAATATTTCCACCATCAGTAAAAACACACATTCCTCCATCGTTGCCTCAATCGAGGAACTCAGACAAGACCTAAAACAAGACATTACTACCCAACTTGAATCTGTGACTACGATGATCTGCAACAAGCTGCATATCCCTGTAGATCCTCCCTTATCTAACCCACCTTTGCATACTGAAGGTGAAACTTCCTCTCATTCCCATAATTTTCAGCCCCATAACTTTTAGCGTGACCTATGCCTTCTGCGTGTGGATGTGACCAAATTTGATAGCTCATATCCCACTGGATGGGTAATTCAAATAGAACATTATTTCTCTTTGTACGACATTACAGATGAGTTGGCCAAACTCTGATATGGTGTTCTCCATCTAGATCAAGAACGTTGGCAATGGTGGCAATCGAGAAAAACTGACCTCCAAGGGTATGTTGCTTGGACACACTTTGTGGAAGATCTTTATGAACGCTTTGACACTGACACCAACCATTTAGGCCATTTGAAAAAGTTGAAACAATATGGAATAGTGGAATTCTTTATAGATGCTTTTGAGCCACTGTATTTTCGTATAGAGGGCATGTCTGATTTTTTTTTCTGAGAATGTTTTATCAGTGGCCTCAAGGATGAGATTTGTGCCCATGTCCTCATGACTTGGCCTCAGATTTGGGTGGAGGCTATTAAAAGATATAAGGAAGCACAATAGTTTGTCTCTTCTCAAAACCAAAAGCCCTCCTTTATTCCTCACACTTAACCAGTAAATACCACTCCCCCTTCTACTCCACTAATGATCCAAAAATTGACCAGGGATGAAATGGTTGAATGCCAAATCAAAGGCCTTTGTTATAATTGTGATGAAAAATATTTTTCGGGACACAAGTGTAAGGAACAAAATATTTTTATGTCCATCTTGGAGGATGTTTCAAAAGCGGATGTTGAATCTCCCCTTGTGTCTTTGTCACTTGAACCCACTGACATAACCCCTCGCTCAGACCCTCCTGAAGTAGAACCGGTCATTTCCTTAAATGCTCTCATGGGATTCTCTGCTCCCCAAACCCTCAAGCTAATTGGTTACATCAAGCATAGGAAGGTCATCATTCTTGTTGATAGTGGAAGCACCCATAATATTATTCATCGCCGCATTGCCCAAGAAACTAATTTCTATATCCGTGCAGTCAATAATTTCCAAATCATGATTTCCAATGGTGGTTCCATGAAATATGGAGGGAGTTGTGAAAATGTGTGTCTCCAAATTGGTGACTACCACCTGAAATATCATATGTTTTCTATCAACATGGGTGGTTGTGACATTATGTTGGGTGCATAATGGATAAGGACTTTGGGTGCCATTCTCATGGATTTTAAGGAATTAACCATGCAATTCGACCAGGAGGGCCAAAAATATAAGTTCCAAGGCATCACCATCGGTTCACCAGATATAATTAGTTCCCATAGCATGGAAAAGATGCTCCAAAAAGGTCATTCTAGCGTTATTTCCCAACTCCATGTCATACAAGAAAATGAGACACCCTCTGTGTCTCAGGACCTCCAATCCATCCTCTCTAAACATCAAGTGTTTTTTTCCACTCCCGAGGGACTCCCTCTTTCTCGTGGTGTTCATGATCATTCCATTCCCCTTGTCCCATGAATGCTTCCTCCCAATATCCATCCCTATCATCACCCCTTTTCCCAAAAAAATGAAATTGAGAAAATGGTTCAAGAAATGCTCAACATAGGTGTTATCGTCCCTACTATCATCCCTTACTCTTATCCTGTGGTCATGGTCCTTAATAAATAATGTTCTTGGCGCATGTGTCCTGCCTTCTGCGCCCTCAACAAACTCACCATTAAATAAAAATTTCTCATTCCTGTCATTGATGACCTCTTGGATGAATTGAGTGGTGCCCAGTTATTTATTAATCTAGATCTTCATTCTGGCTACCACCAGATCCATATGAAAGAGGAAAACATTCCTAAGATTTCCTTTAGAACTCATGAGGGATACTATGAGTTTTTGGTCATGCCATTTGCCTTGTGTAATTCTCCCTCCACTTTCCAAAGCCTCATGAATCATGTCTTTCATCCTTTTCTTCATCATTTTGTCTTAGTTTTCTTTGATGATATCATCATCTATAGGAAAACCTAGACAACCCATATTTCTCACGTGGATTGAGTTCTCCATCTACTCTCTCAGTACCAAATTTTCATGAAACAATCTAAATGTCCTTTTGGTGCCTTAGAAGTTGAGTACTTGGGTCATCTTGTTGGCAATGTTGGTGTCAGGGTGGATCCTAAAAAGATTGAAGCTATGCAAGACCAGCCTCACCCAAATAATATCAAAAGCTTGCGTGGATTTCTGGTCTTAACAGGTTATTATCACAAGTTTGTTAAGAATTATGGAAATATTATTGCACCTCTCACTACACTCCTTAAAAAGAATTCTTTCACTTGGACTCCAACAACTGCTCAGGATTTTCAAACCTTGAATATGGCCATGTGCACCAGTCCAGTTCTGGTCCTTCCTGATTTCACAAAGACCTTTGTCCTGGAATGTGATGCTTCAGGGAAAGGAATTGGCATTGTCCTTATGAAAGAGGTTCGGTCTTTGGCCTTTACCAGCAAACAACTGTCTGAGAAAAATTTGGGAAAATCAATCTATGAAAAGGAAATGTTGGCTATTTTTCATGTCGTTGATCTTTGGATCCATTATCTATTGGGGAAATGCTTCCAAATCAAGACAGATCATCAAATCCTCAAGTATTTTCTGGAACAATGCATTTCCTTCCTAGAGCAACAAAAATGGCTGACTAAGCTCTTTGGATACAATTATGAGATCATATACAAGAAAAGATAAGACAATGTGGTTACGGATGCACTTTCTAGAAAATATGAAGATGAAGGATCCCTTTTTTCTCTCTCCTTCATTGTACCAGATTGGCTCCAAGTTTTTTGCCAGGAATGGCTACACGATCCAAACAGTTCACATCTGATACAACAATTGCAGTCCAATTCTCCAACTTCCCCAGGGTAATCTTGGCTCCATGATGAGATTCAATACAAAGGTCATTTGTATTTAAGTAAATAGTCAAAACTTATATCCACACTACTTTCTGAGCTTCATGCTACACCCACAGCTGGGCACTCTGGGTTTACCAAAACCTATGACAGGGTAAAACATTTTTTTTCTGGGATGGTATGAAATAGGACATTCATAATTTTTTGGATGAATGTGATGTGTGTCAATGCAACAAGGGTGAAATAGTGAAATGTCCTGGCACACTACAACTGCTTTCGATTCCACCTGCTATTTGCCAGGATATATCTATGGATTTTATTGTAGGCTTACCTAAATCAAGAAATAAATCAATCATCATGGTGGTATTTGATCATCTTTCCAAGTATGCTCATTTATATTCTTTTCAACACCCATTTAGAGAATCCATTGTGGCTCAACTTTTCATGGATCAGGTCTTCAAGCTTCATGGCATGCCACATTCTATTGTTTCTGATCGCGACCCAACTTTCATCAACAATTTTTGGCAAGTACTATTCAAGCTACAAGGCACCCAATTGCATCTCATCAAAACTTATCATCCCCAGACTGATGGTCAAACTAAAGTTGTCAACAAGTGTTTGGAAACATATTTGAGGTGTTTTTCCTCAGAAAGGAAAAATCAGTGGGTTCAATGGTTACCACTAGTTGAATGGTGGTATAACACTTCATACCATACCGCTACCCGCATGACTCCCTTTGAAGCAGTATATGGACAAAATCCACCTTTAGTTATCTCATATTTTCTAGGTGTCTCGAAGGTCCAGGATGTTGACCAAATGCTTACAGTTCGAGAGGCTATTCTTTGTACCCTCAAAGAGAATTTGGTCATGGCCCAAAATCGCATGAAGCAACAAGAAAATCAAGGTCACTTTGAACATCAATTTGTAGAAGGGGATGAGATGTTTCTTCAACTGCAACCTTACAAGAAAAATTCCCTCAAGGCTGACAAATTTCAGAAACTAGCACCCAAATTTTATGGTCCTTATACTGTTCTCAAGCATGTGGGACAGGTGGCCTATCAGTTAGCTTTTCCCAGTCATTCTAAGATCCATTATTTTTTTCATGTTTCATGCTGAAAGAAGGTGATTGGAACTAAGTGTCAAACTCAAACCAACCTTCCCGAGTTGGACAAAGAAGGCTCCATTTGGCTACAGCCATAAGAAGTTTTGGACCAGGGTTAGCATCGTCTGCGTCAACGAACTATCAAGGAAGTGTTAATCCAGTGGAAAGATACAACTCCAACAGATGCCACTTGGGAACCAACTACCATTCTTCACCAATTTCCACAAATCAAGCCTTGATGACAAGGTTGTTTTTAAGGGGGAGGACATGTTAGGGACCTAACCCCTCACATAGGTAGAATAATATATTCTGATGTAATAAAGGTCAATATTAATAAGGCCTACCAATAAGGAAGAATACGTCCAATTTAAGAAGACCTAATAGAAGATTCCTCTTCTAGAAGGATCTTTCTCTAGATGGTTCTTTTGATAGACATATTTAGTATAAATAGGAGTCGAGGGTATGAGAACTTTTGTCTTGGATATTATTGTAATATAGCTCTGCTAGCAAGTGATCAAAGTGAACATTGCTCTAAGTAATCAAAGTTATCTTTCTGGTGTTATTCTGGTATCATTTTGGTATTGTTGTGGTGTTTTTCTGGTTATATTGTTGTTCATCTACCATTTCTAGCTATTTATTTTTGTTCTGCATACTTTTTATATCTAGAATATTACAATGTCGAAGGTCATATTTTGATAGATCTGGCCAAAAATGTTGGGTTTGGAGATATATTGACACATCATTATACCATGGATCGAACAAGTCAATGAGAAACAAGGGTTCTTCATGAAATGAATCCTATACCATGGATTCATCATCGACTTGGGGAAGGTCAATCATCAATTCAGCGAATACCAAGGATTTTTTGGACTTGGTGGTTGAAAACTTGATATCAAGTTCTTATAGGATAACAATCCATTTAGAGTATCTACCTCCAAGAATATGACATGAAAAAATATATTGCATTGGATTGGCCTCAGATATAACATTGGCGTTTCATAGGAGAATATAATGCCGAAAACATTAGAAAAGAAAAATAGCTTCCAAGGTCAAGTTCTCAACATATGCATAACAAAGTTTAGTGCCTATGAGGCCCTTGCTGAGATAATAAATTACATGTTCGTTTTGATCATCATAAGTTTGGACAAGCACCATGCCAATGGTGGTTTCAAAAGTAGAGAGATACAATAAGAAGTCTCTATTATAGTTGGGAGGGCTCAATAAAGGTGTTGATGCAAGGGAATTTTTTAAACCATCAAAAGAAATTTGAGCTTTCTCATCCCAATTAAATGGAAATCCCTTCTTAAGTAATCACATGAAACCTTTTCTTATTTCTGCATAGTTAGAAATGAAATGTCATAAGAAGTTTTCTTTCCCTTGCACACTTTGAAGTTGGACTATTGAGAAGGGTGGAGGTAAATTCTTAATTTATTCAACTTTCAAGGAATCGAATGTGATATCAAACCTAGAATAAGACCGGATTACACAACAAAGATACACTTGTTTGGGTTCAAATGAATTTTGTAATATCGGCATCATAAAAATATTTATCTCAAATGGTTTGGATTCTCTTTGCACCTCCTGGATTTTGTAGGAAGGTCATCCAGATACGATTGTATGATATGTTTGATGTCATGGAAAGCATAGGACATGTCCCATTGGAATGTTGCACCAACATTTTTAATACGAAAAGGTAACTTTCAATATGCAAAATTTCCCAAGGGAAAATGAAAGTCGTTTTTTATTGGTCTTCCGGGATTATCTCAATTTGATTATAGCCAGAGAATCCATCCATGAACGAAAAAACTTCACATCCAGCCCAACCATTGATAATTTGGTCGTTGAAGGGGGTGGGATAATCATCCTTTGGAAAAGACTTGTTTAAATCCGTATAATCAATGCATACGTGAATAGTGCCCTGTTTTTGGCAATAGGTACAATGTTCGATACTCGTTCATTCAGGGGAACTGTATAAATAAATCCAACATTCAACATTTTTTCAACTTCTTCCTTGATGGCTGCATCTTTCCGAGGGTGGACTGGCCAGAGCCTCTATTGAATGAGGAGGGTTCTGAGGTAAATATTAATTTTATTTACGACAATCTAAGGGCCTATTCCATGCATTTGTTCGTAAGACTAGGAAAAAATATCATGGAACTCTTTTAATAGAGAAGTGTAATATTCAATTTATCGAGGGGAAGAAATTGCACCTATCTCGATGTGTTCCACGATGCCAGGTTTAACCAAAATTTCAATTGAAATGGTTTTTGAAATGTTACCGAGGTTTCCTTATGATAAAGTGGAATGTGAAGTGGAGGGAATTTGGGATTGGTATTTGACATCAGTCGAGATGAGGGTTTGGATGTGTTTCTCCACCCTTTCATGATTGGGAAGGAAATATGATCTATGGTGTGAATCTTCCCATGACCTATATCTTAAGGTCATGATTCCATGATGGCCTTATCCGAAGGTAAGACATCATTTAAAAAGTTATGGGAAGTGAATGGAGGGTTATCCCAGTAAGGCAAGGAGAATGATCCATTTCCTCTTCCAATAGGAGACTAGGATCATGGTCAACAAATTCTCCTGTTAAAAGTATTGTGGAATATGAAAATTCGGTCAGTGACAACAACATGGTGGTTCTGTTAGACTCTACTTTTGAAGGATGGGGGATGATTGTAAGAACCAAGGGATCTACTTTTGAAAGAAAGGATCATGTTCACATGAGTTATATGGGTAGTATCGAGTGTAGGAGGTGGGAATGTCCCCATAAGAGAAGAATATTTGAACATACTTATAACGAAACCTTCATACCCCCCAGATGAATCACCTATAAAAGGAATGTTGGTTCTAGGTATAAATTTTAACCTTGTATAATTATTTACTACAAACCGATTTTCAATAAAAGAACATAAAATATACAATGGAAAACACACATATTACACATAGATTTTTCCCCTGGAAACCCAAACTGGAAAAACCGACATCTTCTATATGCATCTCATCATACATTTTCTAAAATACAATATACGTATAGGATCCCGTAGAATCCAAAACCCTAATCCAATAATCTGTATTAGTCAACAACCCTAATTCCTTAACCAGAAATAGAAAACCACATGTCATAAAACTACTCAAAAACAGACGCAAAAAACTGCAAAGAATATAACACATACCCAAAATTCTCCCACTTTTTGTTTTCTTTGCATACAGGGGGTTACAAGGTTACATAATCAACAATCCAGACAACAATTCCCATATATCCTCTACACCAAGAAAACTTCTCAGTGCTCACAGATTTTGTTAATGAATCTGCATCGTTCTTCAAAGTGTCCACCTTCATCAACAACACATTCTTTTCTTCAACCATATATCTCAAAAAGTGATATTGATCATCAATATGCTTATTCTTTGAATGATAAGTCGGGTTCTTCACCAAAAAAAATGCACTTTGACTATCACATTCTATCCATACAAATTTTTTTACCAACCAAATACCTGAACACAATATTTGTAACCATACTACTTCCTTTCTTGCATGGGTGGCTGCCATGTATTCAAAGTTTGTAGTTGAAAGTGCCACTAGAAACTATATTTTTCTCATCTGACTTATTGAGACTCCAAACAGGTTAAACACATAACCTCTTGTAGATATTCTATGATCCAGATATCCAGCCCAGTCCGCACACACAAAGGAATGTATGTCCAAGACTTTGTCCAAACCTGGTCTTCCTTGGTAGCACAATCCATAACTAGTAGTGCCACGAAAATACCTGAAAACTCTCTTTACTATTGTCCAATGCTCCTTCCCTGGTTTTGACATATACCTTCTCAAAGCTCCCACTACATGTGCAATGTCCAATCTAGTGCATACCATTGCATACATCAAACTTCCAACCACACTCGCATATGGAACATGAGACATGACCTCCTCCTCTTCATGTGTCTTAGGACACTGATCTGGAGATAAATTTATACTTACAGGAATAGGGACCCTGATTGGTTTACAGTACTCCATATTAAACCTATGAAATATTGTCTCGACATATTTTCTCTAATTTAACCTGAGTTTCCAATTTTTTCGATCTCTTTTAATTTCCATTATTGAAATTTGCAGCACCAAGATCCTTCATGTCAAATTTAGAGGACAACTGAGTTTTCACATCCTGGATAATGTCCTTGTTGTTTCCTATAAACAACATGTCATCCACATACAAAAACAAATAAATCAAATGATCACCAATTAATTTAAAATACACACAGTGATCCTCTTTGCTTCTTGTGAATCCAAGTCCCTGCATATAAGTTTCAAATTTTGTATACCACATCCTTGGTGATTTTTTTAAACCATACAGGGACCTTTTCATATTACATACCATATCCTTATTTCCCTTCACAACAAAGCCTTCTGGCTGCTTCATATAGATTTATTTTCTAGATTCCCATGTATGAATTTTTTCTTCACATCCATCTATTCTACTTCAAAATAAAATGCAGCAGCAATAGATAACATAAATATAATAGAAGTTAATTTGACAACAGGAGAAAAAATCTCACCAAAATCAATTCCTTCAACCTGGGAATAACCCTTTTCTACTAACCGATCTTTTTATTTCTCCACTTTGACTTCTGCATTCAACTTCCTTTTAAATAACCATTTTCTTCCATTGAGATTTCTTCCAATAAAAAACTCCACTAGATCCCAAGCCTCATTCTTATCCAAGGATGCCATTTCTTCAACCATGGCCTTTTTCGAGAGTTTTCCATCCTTTGAATCCACTGTCTCCCTAACAGTTCTAGGATCATCATCAATAATAAACAAAGAAAAAATTGAACGGAAATTAGGTGGAGTATACCTTTTCAGTAACACTTTTCAACGTTCTTATATAACTTGCTCCTGTTTTCCTTTGGAACATGAACAAAGGCCTCACATTCAAATACCCTGAGATTTGTGAGAGAGGGTTTCTTACTAGTCCATACCTCATGTGGATTCTTGTCATCCATAGTTTATGAGGGTGATCGATTGACTAGGTAACATGCAATACCCACTGCCTCTGCCCATAATTATTTCCCTAACCCGATACCACTTAGCATGCACCTTGCTTTTTCCACCAGTGTCTTGTTCATCCTTTCTGCAACTCCATTCTGTTTAGGTGTATAAGGAGTAGTATTATTCCTTTCTATACTACATTTCTTTCATAATTATTCAAATTCATTCCTGTAGACCTCTCCACCATTATTCATCCTCAACACCTTAATTATTTTCTCCATTTGATTCTCAACAAGAGCCTTAAAATATTTTAACCTGTCAAAAACTTCATATTTCTTCCTAAGGAAATATATCCAAGTATTCCGTGAGAATTAATCTATAAATGAGACATAGTACACACATTTTCCCAATTATGAATTGTCACAGGTCCAAACACATCATTGTGCACCAGCTATAAAATTCCTTCTACCTTCATTGCAACAGAGGTGAATCTTACCTGATTGTGCTTCCCATATACACAATGTTCACATAAATCAAAATCTAGAGAGTATTTATACATATATTCAACCATACCTTTACCATGTAGTAGTCAAAGACCTTTCTCTCCGATATTCCCCAGTCTTTGATGCCACAACATAACCTTTTCTCTAGAGACTGTAGGATTTTTTTCTTCTTCAGCTCCAATATCAAGAATAATGTTACTATTACACCCATCACTAATATTTCTTCCTTGAAGCTTATACATATTTCCAATCTGAACTCCCTTCAAAAATACCATTACTCCTTGAACCGTCCTTTAGGTTTTTTTTTCAAATAGTATTTTTACCCCTGCATCGTCGATTTTTCTTACAAAAATCAAATTTCTTGCCAAACATGGGATGTGCAGAACACCAAATAGTGTTCTAATCCTTCCATCTATGAGCCTCAACTTGACTCTTCCTTGTCCTATGATTTTTTTTGTCGATTCATCACCTAGGAAAATATTACCCCCATCATACATTTCATATTCACAGAACCACTCCATGTGGGGAGCCATATGAAAGGATGCACTTGATTCAACCAACCATGCCTCATGATATTCATGTGTGCTTGAAGAATCCAAGTACACATCCCCTCCTTCTTCCTTGGATGCATTTTCTTCTATAGAGGGATCACCTTCAGATCACTTCACTCTCTCAACGTTTTTGGATCTACATTGATTCTTGAAGCTCCCTTGTTTTCCACATCTCCAGCATACCTTTACAAAATTTCAGGGATATTTATATCGACCCTTAGATTTAGATCTCCCACTTGAGGACTTAGATCTATTTCTTTCCTGGGTTTGTTCTCTTGCAAATAATGCATCTGTGATCTTTCCTTCCATGTTATTTCATCTCAACTCCTTCGACAACAAGGATGATACCACATGATCAAAACTCAAGGTAATTCTATTACTACATATGGACACAACTAGACTATTCCACGAGTCTGGTAAAGATCACAGTAAAATGATACACTTATCTTCATTTGAAATTTTAATCTCAACAGATAATAATTGACTTACCACAGTATTGAAAGTGTTCAAATTTTATGTCACAGAGTCTCCATCTCTCATCCTCGGGTTATACAAATTCTTCCTCAAGAATAGTTTATGTAGCAGGGAATTAGATTGATACAAGTTCCCCAACTTATTCCATAACTCCTTGGTTGTATCTTCCCCTTACACATTTAGTAATACTGAATACGAGAGACACAATCAAATTGTGTTCTTAGCCTTTCGATCCATTTTTTTCCATTCATCTGTTGACATTCATGTAGGTGCAATACTTGGATCCACTGTGATCCACTGATCTCTATCTACCAACAAATCTTCCATCTTGAGCTTCCACAGCTCAAAACTTTTCCCATTAAATTTTTCGATCTTTATTTTTGAACTGCTCGCCATTTCTTTTCACTTGAAGAATCAATATTGTAGATATCCCACTATAATAAGGCTTCGCACAGTCCCAAGGCAAACCCCCTGACCACAAAGGTGTCCCACTGAAGCCAATAATTTCTCTGATACCAGATGTAAATTTTAACCTTGTACAATTATTTACTGTAAATAAAATTTCAATAAAAGAACATAAAATATACAATGGGAAATGCACACATTACACAAAGAATTTTTTCCTGGAAACCCAAACTAGGAAAACCAACATCTTCTATATTCATCTCATCATAGATTATTTACAATATAATATACATATAGGATCCGGTATCATCCAAAACCATAATCCAATAACCAAGATTATTCAACAACCTTAATTCCTTAACCGAAAATAGAAGACCATCGGCTAAAACCATGTGCTGAAAAACCACCCAAAAATGGACAGAAAAAATGCAAGTTTGTTTTTGGGGGGCACTTCCCATGAACCCCTGCAACCCCCCTCTAACCCCTCATAGGGGGGACTAGTAATTCTTTGCCATAATTGAGTTGGTCAATGGTGACTATATTTCCTTTATGGGGAAAACATATGACGCAAAATATAGTGGATGAAATATATTTCATTGCATATAACCAAGTGCAAACCAAGATTGGATTATAGTCGAGTGTTTCATCGACCACTTCGAATTCCACAGAGAAATTTTTTCCCCCGAGCTCAATGGATAAAGATGTGGAATTTTGTGGGGTTTGAAAAAGTGTCCATCAAAATATTTTAAGATGGTTTGAGATGTAGTGAGATGAGTAGAACCAAGGGATTTCCAAAATGACAAATACATAATGTAAGTAGCCACTCCTTGGTCATTCATTGTATGAAATTTATTATTTTTAAGTCAACCAACTGTGATTTGAAATGCTAGTTGGTGTGAGAGACGTGTCTCACTCCATTCTATGTTGAAGGAAACAACGTTTGACTCGAAAGGGTTGATTCCACCTATGGTTGATAATAATTATTCTTGTTGTGAAGGAAAACTCTACAATACTTCAAGTAATGACATGGCACATGGTTCCTGGGTGAGCTCCTCCACTATACTATAATGTTGAGTTGCTTGGGCATTTGGGTTATGGGTAGTTCATCAAAGTACCCCGTTTGGAGGGAGGATTGTAGCTTCTAAAGTTGGTTTATCTAATGTGAGAGGGCCATTAGGTGGTGAAGTTGATGGAGGATCCTTATATGAAGGTTCCCCCTTGAGAGTGTCATATTTCTTCGCTCTGGTGGATAGTTCCACTATATATTTAACCATCATAATGTTTGTAGTCGAGGACTCTACATTTCCCCTGGTTAGAGGTGTAGGAACTTGTGAAACCATTTTTTGTTGATGGGGGGGGATTCATTAATATTACAAGTCAGGAAGGATATCCACCTGGCTAGATATATTTAAGTTCCTCGATAAGGTGAGGGAAGTATTTGGTAAAGTGGTCCTCCTTACACACCATACAAGGATATTTTACCTTTCTTTTGTTTTTTCCCCTAGCATTGAGGTCTTGGGTTTTTTGGCCTGTATTTTCAGAAGAATTATTATTTTACTTATTGCTATTATTTTTATTCTTCCCTCCATATTGTTGAGGGTTATTTGGTGGGGTGGACTGCACCATGTTCACCTTGGAGGTCTGAGTAGGGGCCATAGTCAAATTGGTTATGGGAGTAGAAGAGGTGGGATTCCTAGATATCGTCAATTGACTAAACTTCCAAATCAACTGGAAAAGTGTGGTGGAAGAGACAAGACCAACCACATCATTGGCATGGGGTCCAGGAGTTGGTTGAAGAGTTTCATTCAATGGTCGAGGAGCATGGGGAATGAGGTCATATAGTGTACCTGACTTTGGATAAATCAAATCTAAGTGTTGGTAATGACGAATATCATGCTCCTCAGTTATGGCTCTGGACATGGAAAAATATTTAGTGATGGGAGGAAATAATTATTTTTTAAACCAATTATCCAAGATTCGATCATGGATTGGGGCTTTAATGAGTCTTCTTCACTGCATCCACTCATGAATGTGGTTAGAGATATGTGTGGCATTTTTTTGACGTAATGAGGTTAGGATCTTTGTACCCATTTCATATCGGATGGGTAATTGGAAATGGGTCAAAAAATCCATTTCCAAAGCATTAAATTTGTTAAATGAAGTAGTTGGTATCTCAATGAACCACTTTGAGTAGTTGTCAGTTAAGGTGCAAGGTAAAAGATCTAAATGAATGATGTCATCCAAAAAAGAGTTGGAGATGTACCATATATGATAATTCGTAATGTGCGTGGTGGGATATTATCCTGTCTTTCCACCTAATTTTGGAATGTCTTTTGAAATTTTGACTGGAATGACCAACCAAGTGGGATTGTGCACTATGTGAGCATTCGTGAGTCTAGATAAATCGGGTAGTTCTAGAGTAGTGAAAAATGGCAACTGAGTGTTTGTGAATAGATTCTCGTCTAAAGGTAATGGTGTGTTGATACCAAAAGGACTATATGGCCCTCCCATATACTAAATAAATGTAGAAAAATAACTCTTTTGATAAGGATTTCCTATATGTACACAACCACTTCCCTCATAACATTTTTTTATTGGCATATAAGCACCCCCCTATTGAGGATTATATGGGGGGTTGGTGCCCCATAAAAGGGAGAATTTAGAGGGATATTAATGTTCCTTGGAAAGGGTATGTTATCGGGGGAATTACTGATCCTGAGTAGTGGGGGTTTTCCTATAACATGGGGATTGATTCTTCCAAGGAAGGGAGGGATTCCAGGGGTATTTCTTCCACCAATGTTGGGACATTTCTATCCACTGGGAAGGGAGTACCCCAAGAGACATTACTACCCCCGAGGAAGGGATTTCCTCTAGTATATTAATTAGCACTAATTCCACTATTCCAATTCCATCCAAATGGGAATCCAGTACTAGGTGCATTTTGTCCAGTTGGTGGGTTACCAGAAGAGAAGAAAAAACCACTCCCTAGATTAGCCACAAATCTTTTTCTTACGTTTGATTGTGAACCAAAGGCATGGGTTCAATGAACACTAGGTTGGGAATTGGGTGAAACTGGATGGATTATGGAATGACTCCAAAGAGAAAATGGTGCTTGAGGTGGTGTACTGAGTGGATTTCCTTCTATGGTGGTTGATGATATAGGTGGGGTTCTAGCTCCACCTAATAATAATAAAGGTGATTTTCCTACTCCCCTAAGTGATGATATACGTGGATTACCAAGTCCACTAGTTTATGGCACAAGTAGATTTATTGAGATACATCTTGGTGTGCTAGACATTGTGGGAGTAGAAATTGGAGAGGTAGAGGCATCATTGCCACTCGACATGGGTGTATTTAATGCTGAAAAAGGGTCACTATCAGGATAATATCATTTCCCTATGACATGGGGTAATAATTTGGGTAGAGGAGAGGAGGAAGGACGGTTAAGATGACCTTCACTTATGGTTACGACTCCAAATGGATCGTCTCCTATTATGGGATTTTCCATGTCATAGTATTGGTTTCTTCAAATGTTGAACTCATCTATTGAATAACAAATGGTCAGAGGTATTCATACTCGGGTATGGATGACCTGGTGACTAACAAATGGTCAGAGGTATTCATACTCGGGTATGGGTGACCTTCTAACTTAGGTTGAGGATGAGGATGAGCTATTGGTCATTGGAAAACTAGTAGTTTTTCTAAATAGGATATTTTTGAACCAAAACCGAAAATTCTTTTGGAATGACAATGAGGTAATTCAGCCATGATGGACAATATAAAATATCTAAATAAATAAAAAAATAAATCCTATGGCATGTTGGGTATGTGTTATATTCTTTGCATATGTATGTGTGGGCACGTCAGATTCGACAACTGCGCCTGACGATCCCAACTTCCTTCGTCCTTTGTGTCATGTGTGTCAGGTACTTTCCTGGGGGGTCCCATGGGGGTCAAGCTTTGGGCCCCCCTAGTTACGCGCAGCGCCCCAAAAATGTTTTTTGGGGCGGTTTTTTCTATTTTAGCACATTTTTCTATTTTTAGCGGTTTTCTAAATTAATCCTAAATTAAGGGATTATGGTTTTGGTAGCTACGAAATACCTAAAATATTGTATATATTTTATGGTGAATGGTAAAATTAATACGATGAAGATTTGAAAGGTGTAGCACCAAGGAAGGTTGGTTTTCTCCTAGTTAAGGGTTTCCAATGTAAATCTATGTGTACTATGTGTATGAGCCATTGATTAATTTATGTTTTTCTTAAGAATCTGTATGTATTTATTTACTTCACAGGTTTAAAACTTACATGGCCAACTATGAAACCAATACATAGAGCACATAGCTATCCAAATTTGAGATATCATGCAAGAAAACCAGTGAGTCTAAGGGTCTTACGAAGACGGGATCTCAATTTTTCAGTGAAGATACGAGAAGTAGTTACAATAACCATCACACAACATGCCCCTAAGGTGAAATTAAGATCCCATGGGAAAATACCATCCCTGGTTCATTGAACCAGAGATTCAACATATTCCTTAGGTACCACAAGGATCCTCCCTTGCAATCACCTATGTAGCTACCTATGATAGTCCAATAAGGTTTCCACTTCACAAAAATTCAAATGGGAAGAACAATCATCAGTCAAGACTATCGTGTGGGTGGGGAATACCAGGCAAGTCCTGGCACCCAAAATTTCGATAACGTTAGAGTTACTATGGGGACATCCACATATCAAAATCCCCAATACATGAAGTAGTCCCACCAAGAAAATGGAGAGGGGATATATGATCCACTTGATTATCTTTACCTAGTTCTTAATTCCCATGTGAGGTGAGCTTTCTCGGAACCAATTTTGTTACTAATGGATTTTCTCTCATTAATTTTCCTAGTTTCGTTTGGTGTCCTTGGAGAATTAACTCTCCACACCTATTCCAAGGCCCTAGATCATAAGCTATTGTTGGTTTTCTATCAAACAAAAATGTTTTAATTGCTTTTAATTGCTCTTGATTTTAAATGGTTCTTGTTTACTCAAAGGGAACATAATGAAATACTTGATTTTGTTCTTACACAAGACCAATCCCAAAATAAATCTATATGACAAAATGAAAAAAAAATCTTTCGATGAAAAACTACTTAAGGGAAAGGGAGATATATTTTTATTTTTCAATGAAATACGTGCACCAATGCGAATGGAATTCCTTAATGAAATGAAAACTTCTTCTTTAAAATGTTTTCAACAATGAAAATTTCAATTCCACTAGTGAACCAAAGAATCTTAACTAAATTGTTCTAAAATGCAATCCAAATCTCTTTAAAAGAATTTTTTTATGTTTTTTTTCTTCTGAAAGATTAGGCCAATCAAAAGAAAAAAGCATACCTTTTGCATCTCACAAATAAAAAAGGATGGGTAGAAATATATCAGAGAAATTATGAAGACTATGAAAATGATGTACTACAAATATAAAAAAAAGTCCATGTAGACCTAGAAAGGAGATGGAAAATCAAGAGAGTTTGCTTTGTTTAAAAAAATGAAAGAAAATTAGAAGGAACACCCAAAATATATTTAAAATAAAATGGACTCTCTTACAAGGGTACCACCGGCACTAAAAGGCCAAGGGAATAAGGTTAGAGATTCCAAAATGTACCCACAAAATGATAAGTTCTTTGAATCAATCTAACAGATGACACACAAAACAAAAATAAAATCAAATGACTTGAACAAATGTTGTAGCAATGACTATTTGAACATATATGGGAAAGATTTGTAAGGATGTAAGAAAAAAAATAAAACAAATCTAGGATAGATTTGAAGGATGCCTCTTCAGAAAATAACATTTTAGTTCTTGGTTGTGTCTTCTCACTTAATAGAAAGTGACCAGTCACAAGCTGTACGTTCAAAACCTACTACCATGAGCATTGGTCGCACTACACAGTGCAAGTTTATAGGCGGTTGTGTGATGTAATGGAGAAACTCACGACCACAACATATGGGGTCACTCTATATTCATAGGAAACCTTCTATCACGATCATAAAAATGAAAAAATTAATATATCTAAGGCATGTCTATCAGATATGGGACAAAAACATTTCAAATAGACTCAGAAAATACTTGTTGGCAAAACAAAAATGAAAATGGGGCTTAAAAAGGAAAGGATTTTGAAAAAATAGGTTTAAAGAAATTGAGGAAGAAAATGGATAAATAGTAATGAATTCCCCAATAGAGTCTCCAATCTATTGTAGGATAATTATACTTTGCAGGAGTTACCTCCCTTAGGCACTTCCTAGAAATAAGATAAAATATAGATACAAACAACAGAATTTCCTAGATCTGAATAAAAAATGAATAAATATATTATATAATGGAATAAGAAGCCTACTTGGTAATTTGATGATTGTCCCTGAACGCTCCTTGTTTTTTCCCTCTTTTGAATATATCCTTCACTTTCATGAAGGTGAGTATGCACACAAGGAAACAAAAACGAATACCTCTCACAAGATCAAATATAAGATGTATGAATTAATAGAATATATAATAATATAACATGAAAAAATGGAAATATTAACTCTCTACAAGGATCATAATAACCACATACATCCAAATAGATGGGAAAGTCATGTGCATATTCTATTAATAAAATAAGAATCTTACAATCAAATGACTTGATGAAGCTCTTCTCAATCTCCTTGTCCAAGCTCAATGATCAATCCAACAATATAAGTTTACTCTTTATTTTCCTTCCCTTTTCCCATGAGAGACCCTCAATATATAGGATGATTAGATAATATGGGGGATAATTCTAGACACTCAAAATAACAATTTTATCGAGGTCCTTTTACAAGAAATCCAAAATTTGATCACATATCTTTGTAACCAATCCTAAATGGGGAGTAACAGACCCAGTCACACCATGCATTTCTATAGTTTGAAATCGGTCATGACTTGCAAGAGAGAAAACCACGACCAACAACTTTGGGTCACGAGTTGTAAAATAACAACCCGCACCAGGAAAAAGGATGTTGGAAATTCAAGGGAAAAGTGACATAACTCAGTATCTCATCCTGTTAACATATAGATGATGTCCATCAAGTGATCAGGTGGAAAATAATTGTATAACACCCCTTGCACATCATTAAACACATGAAAAAATGACAAAAAGTGGTCATAAATTTAGAGGAAATCACTTCAATATCATAATATGTACAATACATAGTTACATTGAACATTCCATAAAACTTGTTGCTTGAGATTTTA
Source organism: Picea engelmannii (assembly GCA_009831015.1). Lineage (NCBI taxonomy): Eukaryota > Viridiplantae > Streptophyta > Pinopsida > Pinales > Pinaceae > Picea > Picea engelmannii. Next base: position 89,540 of record ML785683.1, on the reverse strand, counting down.
TTAATGATGATCAGAAACAAGAAGAAAAACAATGGGGTGGTGGCTTCAAAAGAAGACATGCACGGAAAAGAAGCATGAACTGAAGCATAATGCAGGGGATAAATCTCTTGAAGCCTGCAACCTTGAAAATATTCCTGTGTTTAAGGTGATCTTGATCAAATAACTCTAGTTGTAAGAAACTCTTAAATTCCCCAAAGTATCGAACCTTACAAAATAATCCATCTTCTTCTTTTATCTTCACACATTTCTCCGAAATCACTTCTTGAGACTACTTAATACACCTTGATTTCATAATACCACTATCTCTATCATTTCCAAAAATACTTACAACTGGAAAAAATTATGATATAAAAGACTCCTTAACAACTAACTTTACTAAGCACACCGAGCACTACTTGACTCACCTTGTTTTCCCATCAGAAGTTTGAGAAATTGACACATGTATTGTCACAGTCTCCCTATTGGGTAATCAATATTATTCATATTTCGGACCATTTATTCAAGATTAATGTGCCTTTGTACGATGGTTGAGGAAGGTGCTCAAAGACTCCCTTCAATTGGTGTAGGATTTCAAGCAATTCCATAATATCTTGTCCCAACAAGACTCTGGTTAACTTATCAAACCATTTCTCATTGTTTATTTTATATTCTATAAGTTCTACATACATTTGTTGAGAATGAATCATTCCCCTCCGAAGGGGGAGGTAATCCCAAAGTGACGAGATCCTTGAATATTGTCGTGAATGAGGATACATCATCTACCATTTCTTTCATTCTAATGTCAGCATTATGCAAATGTCTCATCTCTGTGAGAACTTTTTTAGCATCAATGATGATACTAGTCCTGTGTTTAACATTTAGATATCGAAGATTCTCTTTGGTTCTTCCATTTAGGAATTTTATGATCTCGTTGGTGAGGTCGGGCTTATTTTCTAGTTGAGACTTTACCAAAACTATGCCATTCTTGGCTGACTTAATCATCTCTAGTTCATCCCCTAACAGAGAAAAATGGGTCCAATTGTCCTTTATTAGGTCAGCTAATTGATACTATATTACTTGTTTATCCACCTTTAAGGTTGGCTTCCCTGTAGCTCTTCTCTACAATATTTCAATTTCTTTCAGAGTTTCATCTTTATATGTACTCAGCTTAGACACTAGTACTTCTCTATTTTTAATTTGTTCCTTTAATTCTATAATATTCTAACTCTTGTTTCTCAATTGACTATTTAGGGAACCTAACTCTCTTTCCTTCACACTAAGGTCATTGTAACACACCCACGATGGTGCATAAATAAATAAATATATATATATATATATATATATATATATATATATATATATCCTCAATTAGTCGAATCCTCCATCCATGGTCTCTAATGTTGGTCAATGGACCTTCAAAATTCCTGAGCTGAAGAAGCTCTTTGGTTCCCTACTCGAATCTCTAAGAAATCAATCCATGGGTCTTTGCGAGACTTCAATCATGTAAACTAGCACCAGGTGAAATCTTCCTCCACATGACCACCGGTTGTGACCACGCGCCTATCCAAAAGTCTCTTCGCGACCTCAGACCTCGAGTGTTTTTATATGGGCAAACCCGATACTCTCGATTTGTGATTTCCCAATAGGAGAATCCTCTAGGCACTATCTCCTCCCGCTAGGCTCCTTCGATTGAGACATTGGGCGATAACCTGGGGCCCAACTACCAAGCACTTCGAGACTTCATGTTTCACGTCTCTCGAGGGAAGCTCACTTCTCCCCTCTGAATTTCGATATGCAAACTCCCTCCAAGACCTAATATATGGTCCACACTCTCCCTTCGATCGACGGCTATGATAAAATTGCGTGTTCATGTCTCGGGTATTTGGATGTGAGTCCACCCTTACTCTTCCAATCCCCGATCTTCCAATAGAATCAGATTAATGGTCCATGTTCTTCTGTGATCCTACGGTCCAGATCAACTCACAAGTTCTCACAATTCTTCCTTTGACTTTTCTGATTTGTGAGTCGGTGAAACGTTCATCTCCTGCCATGTGTCCTATCCCAATGGATGGCTAGGATTGTTGTGGCTAAAATCTCCTTGAGTATTTGCCTCTTGAATTATCTACAGGTTCTTCCTCCGATGTACGTGGATCTCTTCCACGTGTCCTTTGAATCCAATGGCTCAGAGTCACCTCACACCTCGCCCTTTGCAAATTTTAGATTACTCTCCCCCAGTTCTTATGATGTCCGACACTACTACATATAGGCAGATTATTCCACGAAAATTTTCCACACTTCCACTAGTTTCATCATTTTTTTAAATAGGGATGGATTTTCGTGGATATTTCCATGAAATTTTGTCACAATATCCACAAAAATCTTAATTTAACCTAGTCGAGATTTTCGTCTCTATAGCGACAAAATTTTGTGGCAATAGCGACGAAAATTTTGCCTATCTCATTGGTCGGTGTTAACGACTAGTTGACTATTTTATCTATATATACGTGACTTTAAGATACTTTGTGACACAATTGCTATATTTGCGACACTGTTCTTAGCTTTTGTTTGAGTTGTTTATTTTTTCCATCACCCACCGGTTAAACAAATCCAATTCTCGATCTACATAGCTCGGATTTTGAACTTGCAAGTTTAGTATGTTATTTTTTATTGATGTAATCATTTAACTTTTAATTTTTTTTTCAAATGTCCAAATTGCATTTAGCTTGTTTTTTCCTTGATAATATATTATAATATGTGTAGTACCATATTTCATGTCTTTGGTTTTTGGATCTATTTAGTATATTCTATGGAAAAGGGTATGTGGATTCCATAATATTCTATGTTTATGGAATCCACATACCCTTTTCCCTTCAATTGTAGCTATAATGTCTCTCTCTTTTCATTGATAAAGATATGGAATTGCTCTTGAAACTCAACCCTAATCGATGAAATGATAGTAATTGATTGCTATATTCCCTGCTTT
>ML785683.1:56942-70150 GCA_009831015.1 Picea engelmannii | reverse complement strand
CTTTCATGGAAATTGCGACGGATAAGTGTGGCAATATCAATGAAAAATCGTCGCAAATTTGGTCATATGTACTAGTGCAAGTTCTCAAACTCTTGGATCTTCTTCCACCTGTCAGCCCTGACGATGGATGGTTCTGATGATTTTGAAACTTCAGGACTTGCCAAAGTCCATTCTCCTATATACTTTAGAAGGGTTTAAACCTCATGCACCTTTCCTGGATCCAATGGTTCTTAGTCCTCGCACTCAGATCTGATGGACCAGATCTAATCTCCTCCTGCGTGATATTATAATTGTCTAGACGTGAATTTCAATGGCCCAGATCTTTCACAGTGCTCGATCCAACGACCACTATCACTCATCCTCCCTAGATTTCACTTTCTTCCCTAACTTGGAAGATTTCATATGTTCCGAAGGCCTGAGCCTTCGATCTACCTCCTGTGAGCCCTGATATATGGGTCTCGACTTCCGCTTTCCCTCCGGAGCTTATGAACTTGAAATAATTTTTCCCCTTGGACCTCATCTGCGCTTCTGAGAAGCGCTTATCTCTTTTGATCTTGGTTCATAGGGTATATCGAGTTCTCTCATACTTATTTTGTTAATCTTATCGCATCAGATCGACGATCCAGTTCACATCGCAACTTTGGGTTTTCGAAGTTTAGTCTCGCCAACGTACGATTCTACCGATGTGCGGACTCTGATCTCGCCAATCTAATGGTCAAGGAGGGTCCCGATAGATCCTTGGATCTACGGTCCAGATTTCATCGCTACTTCAAGTTTTGGGGGTTTAGTCACACCAACATTCGTCGAACTTATGAATACTGAACGAATTGAAGCATTAATGCCTGTGCTCCTTCTTCGAATCTAATGATCGTGAAGGACCTTGGATCCTCCCAAACGGATATCGTTCATTCATCTTCCAATCGAAAGGATATTCCATTATGATACTTGAATCTCATTATCCTTCCTGAGCTTCATCAGTTATGAAGGACCTAAGAGTGTTATGCTCTTTCTATTGGACTTAACACCTAGAATAATTTATGCATACCCCTTACGTTCATTTCTCAGCACTACAACTTAAGTAGTTCTTGGTCTCTATTTCCCTCACAGAGAGCCTCTGCATATCTGCACTACCTCTCCTTAGCTTAACAAACTCTTTCCTCCAAGGGACTCAGAACAACTAGGAGGGTAGACATGCATACATGAAACTGTACCTGGGGTCGATGAGCTCATAGTTCGTGGCTCTAGCTTACGCCACCACAGGACACAAGAATTTACGAGTACAAGGCATGTCCAAACCATATAATTTCCTACTTTCCTAATTGAACATTCATGTAGATACAAAATAAGGAAATACAGTATAAATCATTAAGAAAACATAACCATCCCTACAACATTCATAGGATATCCAACTTTAACTCACAGTACCACTTAAATAGACAAGATATGTGATTACTTATCTATTATAGGTGGTAGCCAACTAACTGACTATGGGTGCTCGTCCTTCCACCCTACAATAGGCTCAGAGTCATTCATTCTTATCACTATGGCCACCCCCATGCCAAGCCATTATATCACCAGGGAACTCTCAGAGTTCTCAAGGATTCTTTCTCTGTTCAACCTCTGCTCGGGTTCTATTCTCTGCAACTTTTAGAGATTTCTCTCTATTACGGCCTCGACGAGGTTTATCAGATTCTCACTCAACATCAAGATCGTGGCCTTCTATTCATTATCCCTCTTGATGAGATCTGCGCATCTCCCTTACGGGATTTTCTGCTCTCCTCTCCCTTTCTAGTTATCCGTTTGTATGTATCTTACCTTCCTTCTATCAGAAGGAAGCTCGGGTCTACAGGTCTCTGTGGTACTTTGAAATGACATTCAGAAGCTTGACTATGCTTCCATTCATGGGGGTGGTTGATAATTCAACCACTGGTCCTTTCTTCATTAACGGATTTCTCTCCTTAGGATTCAAAGGAGATTTTTTATCCCCATCAAGGGAAATTTGGGGTTATTTGATATAATGAACCCTCTCTTATAATTTTCTCAGTCTTTCCTCAAGTGATATCATGGCCAGTACTTTCAAGGCTTCACCCCCACATTCCGTTATTGGAAATTCAAACAATAATACATTTACATTGTCCACATGCCTTAGCATGGTAATCCTATTTTATGATTAATTACCAACTGGGGGAAACAGGGATATTACAATTCCCTCCCCCTTAAAGGAACATTGTCCTTGGTATTATTTCTCAAAAAAGCCTGTCATGCCTTTCTAACTTAGTTGTTTTAGAAATCTCGATCCTTCTTTCTCGGTCAGGTTCTTTTATAGACCCTTAATATTGGTCACGTGCTTTCAATAATTCTTAGACAAAAAGCACGTTAATCATAGTCTTATGTGAAAACATTGCATAAAATTTCTAGGAAAAATTTCATAATCTTAGCACAATAATTATCTGCACAGTTTGTGGATTTGTATCCACATGGTTGTTTTTTTATCCATGCTTATCATTTTTCCTTGACATACCCATTGGGTGCATGATCGCAATCAATATTTTACAATAACTATCAAGGTTTCATCTTCCTTGACATACCCATTGGGTGCATGATCCCAATCAATATTTTACAATAACTATCAAGGTTTCATCTTCCTTGCGGTCACTCACCCTCCAAGCCTAGTCTTAGGCATCCCCTTCTCTACTATACAATTCCTCCAGTGATCCATCTTGCCCTGCTAAGGGTTTCTCACATAGAAAGAATTCCAGAGACTATCGATTCTTACATTCGAGGAATCCCTCAGACTTTCTCTGTCGAGGCTTCCCTCCAGCTTGTGTTACCTCAACACAACATATTTCAGGATATCATGGATTATCACAGGGTTCTCATAGCTTAGTAGTAGCCATTTTTCATTCTTTTCATCTTGACAGCCTTTCGGCTCAATGAAAGTTAAGGACGAAGGTTACTCTCCTTCTCTTGGCATAGAAAAAGATAGGGACGAAGGTTACTCTCCTTCTCTTGACTTAGTCATAGATAGGGACGAAGGTTACTCTCCTTCTCCTGAGGCAGTATCTATTTCCTGCAATCAGAAGATACCCTTTTTCTCAGTTCTTCCTCGAACCTGAGAGCTCAGACTCTCATCTCTGCACTCTTTGCAGATCTTTTGCTTTCACATGTATCATAGGCATACAAAAATTCATGAGACATCATCATAAATTTTTAAATTCAGAATTTCCTTGTAAATCTATTACCTACAGACTTCCAATTCTACATTTTATTTTCATATTTGTTCCGCACAGGAACCAGATTCATAATTATGGGACTTTCCTTCCCATAGTAGTTTGTCTCAATAGGAAATTGGTCTTCCTTATGGGCTTACAACGCTGCCATATTCAAGACTACTTTGCTTCCTGTACTTCAACATTCCCTACAGTTTGGTTCAGTTGGAAATTGGTCTTCCTTATGGGCTTACAATACTTCCATATCGAAGACCCATTCCTCCTGCAGTTTCGACATTCCTCAGCTAAACAATTGTTATTTTCCATGTACATTATCTTTTCAAAATCAGTCATACTAATAGTCCAAGTCATTTTCATATATTCAAGGATACTAAGAAAAAATGATACATCATCCCTTACCTATGCATTGTTGGCATGTTTATAGGCAGAGTATGCTTTCCATTGATGGCAAGAACAACAACGACGATGGAATGATTATAGGTAGAGTGTGCTTGTCATTGATGGCAAGATCATAGTGTGAATCGATGGAAAAATAGGAACAACGTGAGCTCAGGTGAAGAAGAAAATAGTATGCAGAGATCAAAGCTAAGGAGAGATAGCATTCTGAGATGTGCAAACAAGATCCCATACATCAAGGCTCGCAGAAGGATCAAAGGTAAGCTCAGATGAAGAGGCAAACAATGTGCAATACAAGCTCAGAGAGGAATAGCGCAGAGTTGCATGTAGAGCGCAAGTGTTCACCAGGGCCAAGGTTAATTCCATTACCAACGCTCAGGAGAGATAACGTTCTCAGAAACGCAGACAAGACCCAAAGTCATTAGGACTCATATAACCTTTGACACTTAGAGATTTGAGAAAGCCAAATCTTAGGAGGAGGAGTGATAGTGGTCGTTGGATCACCAATCCCGAATACCGATGTCCGTTAGATCAGAGTCCAGTGACTAGAGGAAGTGCAGAGGAGAAGTACAGATCTGATCTGTTGGATCTGAGCACCGAGGACCAATAGCCATCAGATCCAGTATAACTATGAAGAGGATAATTCTGAGATGCATACTTCAACTCCATGAAATATGAAATCACGATGAGATCTAAACCATTCGATCCAGAGGACACATGGAAAGAGATCAACATTTCAGTGACTCACAAATAGGAAAATTCAATGATGAGTTTTCCTCCAAATTCACGAAATGTGAAGTCCTGATAAGATATGGATCATTGGATCATAGAGGTTCGTGGGCCGTTGATCTAGAGTATTTCGAATATCGAGAGTTGGAAGAGTAAGAGTTGGCTCATGCTCAAACACCTGACACGCGAAGTCGCGATTTGATCACAGTCATCGATCAAAGGGAGAACAAGGACCATTGATTCGATAAGGACATGTGGAAAACCACATCAGTAGACCATGTTAGAAAGGAAAGGTGGCAGAATACGTTAGCAAGGACACATGGCGCAATCAGGTAATGAAAAGTGTCAAGTTGATTCGGCATTTCAGGTACGTGGAAATCACAAATTTGAGTGACACGTGGCAGTTTCTCGGCAATGACACATCATCGAGTGACACACGAGTGACGTCACTCTGAGAATTTTTATTTTGGATTTTTACCACCATTTCTCACCCAAAGACCCCGAGTCCCAAAGGCTGAAATCATGGAGCAGAGGATAGTCGTCGTATTAAAGAGGACATGCATCAGTAGATTGTTATCTCTGGGAAAACGCGAAGGAGAAAGGTTGATATTGTCGAAGTGCCGAAGTCCTGAAGTGAACAAGGACCATTGATCCGAGAGAGACATGCGTCATTGGATCGTGGACTCCGAGTGAAATGCTCTGTGAGAAAATGACAACTTGAGAATTGAAAATCCTGGAACCCAGATCGCAAAATCGATCTTGTCCGTTATTTTGGAGGGAAACGTGTCATCTAATCGTTGAGACCAAGGATTGCGCATGGAAAAAGGAAAGAAGGTAGAGTCATCAATTGAAGAGGACAGATGTCATTAGATCATCCATTACGGAATATATCCATTCAACAACAACAGGGTTTGAGAGTTGAAACTCCCAGAGCTCGGATCATGAAGGAAACCTCAGTCGTTGATGGAGGAAGGACAGATCTAGTCCGCAGAATTGAGAGGAAATATATTAACCATCTATTCTAGAGCACCGTCAAGATCGTGAGATCGACGATCATGCTCCATTGCGGGGCTAGAACATGCTCGGGCCTTAATTTTTCATGAGCGGGCCACAATTGAAACCATGGTTTTGGAGAAAGGATGCGTGGAGGCTCGTGGTGAATTACGGGGAAAAAAGTGGGTTGTCCTCAAACCACCTATAGAAACACCCACAATCAGATGGCCACATGAAATCATTGCCCAATGTCATATCTAGGGATGAGCTATCACGTCTCTAAGCTCCACTTCAAATTTTGGGAGATCGAGAGTTGGGAGAGTCGGGGTGACTCACGACATATGACCTGAAACGTGAAGTCTCGAAGTGATTGTCCCCAGGTCACAACCAACGGTCAAGAGAAGGAAGGGGATTATGAGCCAAAGGAACCAAAACTGGCTGGCTGTAACTTCCAGAGAGAACGAAGAGTCACGAATAGCAGAGAATCTATGGAATCTTAGCATAACGACCACTGATGATGAACTCACAGACAACAAAACTGCCAAAGAATATGAAGAGTTGCCATGATGATCAGGAGATGACTTGATGTGAGAAATCCATGTAGAACAGAGAAGCGAAGTGATTTTGTCATCGAGCGATGCAGGAGTAAGGAAGAGCTATAGTGAACAACCTGTAGGGAAGAACAGTGATGCTATGAAGAGCATGCAGAGGTAGTGCGCATGAAGCATGCAGAAGGTGCACAGAGAGTATAAAAATGAAGAATAGAGAAAATATGGCGGGGTTTTCAGTGTGATTCATGTGGGTAGAAGCATGCGGTGTGAAAGAGATGAAGTGTAGAAGAAGCAAGGAACAAAAACGCATATCTAAGAGAAGATCAGAAAGCACAACAGAGACGAGGAGAGAGACACTGATGCAGGCAGAGCAGAGCAATGTAGCAGAACATGATGAGACTGGTAAGCCATAGATAAATGTTGTATCACTCTGATAAAGTTGTAAAAGGTAAATATTTATATTTTAGGGTGGTAGGGAGGTTCTAGGGAGGATTTGTGTCCTTGGAGTTTCAAGTGGGTGCTTGAACATAGGGATTTGTAGCTTCCATCTAGTTGCAGCCAAAAAAACTAGGGTGGTAGGGTGGTGCAAGGGATAACTATTGTTTTATGTTATACAGGTCGGTACCTGTGTGACTGGAAGTTGGTGCTTCCATCTAGTTGGTGCTGGAACACTTAGGGAGTTGGTGCTTACTTCTAGTGGGTGCTAGAGAAACCAAGGAGTTGGTTCTTACTTCTAGTCAGTGCTAGAGAAACTAGGGAGTTGTTTCTTCCTTCTAGCATGTGCTAGAGAAACCAGAGAGTTGGTGCTCTCAACAAGTTTCATATTGCAGAATAGAGGTGGTAGCCTCACAATGAGTTGGTGCTCATAAGAATGATTATGTACAGAAAATAAAGATTACTTATCATATCAATAAGAAGAGGTTTTTCCCTTTATGGGTTTCCTCACGAAATATCTGTCTCTATATATTTCCTTTGTGTGATTGATGTAGAATATTCTATTGCATACCTCCCTGCATTATTGTGATTTTCATTGAGTTATTTGTAAAGAGTTTAAAATAAGCATAATTGTTTAAGAATGGTAACAACTGATTCACCCCAACCTCTCAGTTGTCCAACAATTTGTATTAGAGCAAGTTCCCTTTATTTAAGGGTATATCCTAGATCTTAAGCATGACTAGCCATGGAGGAACTTCAACCAATAAGGACCCCTTGTTCAATGGAACAAACTTTGGCTTCTAGAAAGTTAGGATGAGATCCTACATAATGGCTTTAGGTGTAGATGTCTGGGATGTGGTAGGGACTGGTTATGTAAAGTCGGTTGTATTGGCTTCCAAGGATGACAAGATATAATTAAGCTTCAATGATAAGACTATGAATGTTATTCTGAGTGGTCTTGTAGAAGAATAATTTTTAAAAGTTATGCACTTAGAAACTGCCAAAGCAATGTGGGACAAACTCATTATCAACTATGAAGGTAATGAGAAGGTAAAGGATGCCAAGCTTCAAACCTACAGATTATAGTTTGAAAAACTAAAGAGGAATGAGGATGAGACAATTAATAATTTTTTCTTAAGAGTTGAGGAGCTTGTGAATGCCATGAAAGGTCTTGGTGATAAGATTGAAGATGTATTACTAGTTCAAAAGATCTTAAGATCTTTGCCTGATAGATTCAATCCAAAATTTTCTACAATAGAAGAACTGAATGATCATAAGACTTTGTTTATTGATAAACTCCTAGGAACTCTAACTTCTTATGAAATAAGGATTAGTAAAGATAAATCTACCACTAGAGAAGCATCATTTAAAGCAGACAAGAATGAGGATTATGAGGCTGATGAAATTGAAGAAAAATTTGTGAGAAGACTAAAGAAAGGATCAGGAAAGTACCAAGGCAAGTTTCCCTTCAAAGGTTTTAACTGTGGAAAGATAAGTCACTTTGCATCTAAGTGTCCACACAAGCATAAGGACCAGAACTCTGAAGGAGAAGAGAAGTACAAACCCAAGAGATTTGGTAAAAATAAAAGTTTATGTGTAGACAATGATTACTCTTCAGAAGACATAGATAGTGACTCTTCATGTAAAGATAAGGTAAATGAATTCATGCTTATGGCCAAAGAGGATTATGATAATAAAATCACAGGAAGTGATGCTAATGATGAAGAAGTTGTGGTTGACTTGGAAGGAGAGTTGATCAGTGCTTTGGAAGATATTGACAGACTTAGACTTAAGAAGAGAAAGCAAAAACAAGTGTTGATACAGTTCATGAAAGGCAGTAAAAAACCCGATGAAGACTTTTCCCTACTAAAAGTGGAATTAGAAGAGGCAAAGAAAATCGAAGACATTCTGAAACAAGAGTTATCAGAAAATAAGTCAAGATGTGAAGCTCTAGAAGAAGAAGTAGTTAAAACTAGGAAAGAGTTGGAAAAGTTTCAAGCTTTGTATCATCAGAATCTGTTAAGTATCAAAGCCTCAGAAGGATTAGCCATCATTCTGAATCAGCAAAGGAATCGAAAGTTGAAAACTGGTTTGGGTTATGAAGAGGGATCAAGTAGTGGTCAACCAAGCAACAAAGAATCCATCAAGTTTGTCAAATCTACAAACAATGACAACAACAAACCTGCAGAAACAAAGGAAGATAATTAGCCGCCTAGGAGGAGTAAATAAAAGGGTGCCAGAATTGAATCTGTAGAAAAAATAAATAATACACCCTCTTCTCAAAGAAATCATCGGTATGGAAGAAATTGACCTTCTCAAAGAAGACAACCATTTTCCACGTGCAAAGATTTTTTCTATGGATATTGTTTCTACTGTTCTAACTTTGGCCACAAAGATGTAAAGGATAAGGATCTGCCTATAAGTAAAATCAAAACAGGAAATATGATCTTTGAAAATGAAAAACCAGGTAAAATCAAGGATAAAGGGATGGTGAGTTTGAGTAATGGCAAAGGACATTCTCAGGATGATCTGCTTGTAGATGATCTGAAACATAATTTCCTCAGTATAAGTCAAATGTGTAACAGAGGTTGTGAAGAGGTGTTCACGTCCAAATATTGTAAGGTAAAAAATGTAAACTCAGGACAAGTGGTGGTTATAGGCATAAGGATAGATAATGATGTTGATATTGAATCCTCCCATGCAAGCAAAGAAGAAGTAGAAGAATAATCATGTCATAAGTTAGAAGAAGAAGTTGTGAAGGTTGAGAAGTCAAACACCAAAATCAAGTTCTTGAACATTTCCATGACCCTTGATGAGATATTGGATAGTCAGAGATCACCAAATGAAAAATCTGGCCTTGGATACAACAAGGAAGAAATCACTACTCCTAAGAAACCTGATACAGGACCTTCATTTGTAAAAAAGGGAAAGCAAGTATGACTCAGGTTCTTCATGTTTTCTCTTTTGATGAATATGGTCATAGAAACCTTGGATTGTAGGCATCATGGAAGAAAAATGAAACTGCAGTAATAGAGATCAATGAGAATCAATGGGAAGATCCAAGGGTTGTTTGAAAAGTACGAGCTACAATTGAGGAGTGTTCCAGTAGGACAACGACAACATTCTGATGTACATGACATCCTATAGAGATACCAAGAGGAAATACCATGTCAGAAAGAGATAATATTTTGCCAAAGGGAGAGAGCAGTCAGAAGCAGAGAGAGAAAGGTGAAATGGGAATTCATTCAGTTATGACCAGAAAATTTTTATGAAGGAGTCCCAGTAAGAGAGGTGAGAAATATTGAGTCTGCTACAGAGGACACAGTTCAATCTGAAGATGAACAACTCCAAGAATCAGAAGGAGAAGACTATGAGTTAGATACAAATACTCTGCAAAACTCAAATAAGAGGGTCCATCCTGTCAGGGGGAGTATGTATTGGTTGAATATCTGATACCTCCGACAAATTACTGCAACAACTCAGGGGGAGCATGTTTTCTTTGACATTGATGTCAAAGGGGGAGAAAAAGTGTCTTCTATATGCTGCAGTTGGAGATCTAAGTAGAACAATGCAATCCTTCAGGTTTGCTATCAATGCCAAAGAGGGAGATTTTTGGCATGTTTACAGGAAGAGTATGCTTTTCATTAATGGAAAGAACAAAAATGATGATGGCATGATTACAGGCAGAGTGTGCTTGTCATTGATGGAAAGATCAGAGTGTGCATCGATGGAAAAACAGGAACAATGTAAGATTAGGTGAAGAAGCAAACAATATGCAAAGATCAAAGATCGGGAGAGATATCATTCTAAGATGCGCAGATGATATCCCATACATCAAGGCTTGCAGAAGGATCAAAGGTCATGGCTCATAGAAGGATCAAAGGTAAGCTCAGGTGAAGAAGAAAATAGTGTGAAATCCAAGCTGAGAGAGGAATAGTGCAGAGTTGCACGCAGAGCACAAGTGTGCACCAGGGCCAAGGTTAATTCCATTACCAAAGCTCAGGAGAGATAACGTTCTCAGAAATGAAAATGAGACCCAAAGTCCTCAAATTCTAGTGACTAGAGGAAGCATAGAGGAGAAGTACATATATGATCCATTGGATCTGAGTTATTAGGACCAACAATCATCGGATCCATTATAACTGCGAAGAGGATAAGGTCGAGATCCATCCTCCAACTCTGTGAAATGTGAAATCATGATGAGATCTAAACCGTTGGATCTAGAGGACACATGGCGAGAGATCATCATTTCGTTGACTCCCAAACTGGAAAAGTCAAAGGTGAGTTGTCCTCCAAATTCATGAAATGCGAAGTCCCGATAAGATCCAGACCGTTGGATCATAGAGGGTCGTGGATCATTGATCTAGAGAATTTCAGATATCGGGAGTTGGAAGAGTAAGAGTTGTTTAACGGTCAAAAACCTAACACGCAAAGTAGTGATTTGATCATAGCCTTCGATCAAAGGGAGAATGAGGATCGTTGATTCGAGAAGTACATGTGGTAGACCAATTCAACAGACCACGTCAGGAAGGACAGGTGGCAGACTATGTCAACAAGGACACATGGCACAATCAGACAATGACAATTGTCAAATTGATTTGGCATTTCAGGTACGTACAAACCACAAATCTGAGTGACACATGGCATCTTCTTGACAATGAAACGTCATCAAGTGACACAAGAGTGATGTCACTTCGAGAGTTTTTCTTTGGGATTTTTACCACCAGTACTCGCCCAAAGACCCGAAGTCCTGAAGGTCGAAATCCCGAAGCGGAGGATAGCCATTGGATTAAAGAGGACATGCGTCAGTAGATTGTCATCTCCGGGAAAATGCGAAGGAGAAAGGTTTGATATTTCTGAAGTTCCAAAGTCCCAAAGTGAATCAGGAGCGTTGATCCAAGAGGGACACGTGTCATTGTATCATGGACTCTGGGTGAAATGCTCCAAGAGAAAACGAGAACTTGAGAATTGAAACTCCCGGAGCCCGGATCATGAAATTGATCTCGTCCATTTTTCTGGAGGGACATGTGTGATCTGATTTCTAAGACCAAGGATTTCATGTGGACAAAGGAAGGAAGGAAGAGCCATCAATTGAAGAGGAAAGATGTCAACAGATCTTCCATTATGGAAGATATCCATTCAACAACAACAGGGTTTGAGAGTTGAAACTCTCGGAGCTCGGATCACGAAGGAAACCTCAACCATTGATGGAGGAAGGAGAGATCTAGTCCGCAGAATTGAGACGACAAATCTGAACCGTCCGTTCAAGAGCACTGTCAATATTGTGAGATCAACGGTCATGCTCCATTGCGGGGCCAGAACATGCTCGGGCCTTAACTTTTCATGAGCGGGCCGCTATTGAAACCATGGTTTTGGAGAAAGGATGCATGGAGGTTCATGGTGAATTGTGGGGAGAAAAGTAGGTTGTCCTCAAACCACCTATAGACCCACCCGAAATCGCATGGTCACGTGTACTCATTTCCCAAGGTCATATCTTGGGAAGAGATAGGACATCGCTAAGCTCCACTTCGGAGTTCGGGAGATCAGGATTTGGGAGAGTCGAGGTGACTCACGACAGATGACCCGAAATGTGAAGTCTAGAAGTGATTGGCCCCATGTCACAACCAGTGGTCATGAGAAGGAAGGGGATTAAGAGCCAAAGGAACCAAAACTAGATGATTGTTACTGTCAGAGAGAACGAAGATTCACAACTTCCATAGAAGCTAAGGAATCTCATCATAACGACCACTGATGATGAACTCACAGGCAACAAAACCGCCAGAGAAGATGAAGGGTTTCCATGATGATCAAAAGATTACTCGACGTGAGAAATGCATGCAGAATAGAGAAGTGAAGTGATGTTGTTGTCGAGTGATGCAGGAGTAAGGAAGAGTTGCAGTGAACAACATGTAGGGAAGAACAATGACGCTGTGAAGAGCATGTAGAGGTAGTGCACATGAAGGATGCATAAGGTGCACAAAGAGTATAAAAACGCAAAACAAAGAAGAGATGGTGGGGTTGTTCAGTGTGATTCATGTGGGTAGAAGCATGTGGCAGTGTGCAGGAGATGAAGTACATAATAAGAAAGGAACAGAAACACATATCTGAGAGAAGAACAAAAAGCGCAACAGACACAAGGAGAGAGACACTAATGCAGGCAGAGAAGAGAAATGTAGTAGAACAATGATGAGACTGGTAATCCATCTATAAATGTTGTATCACTGTGATAAAGTTGTAAAAGGAAAAGATTTATATTTCAGGGTGGTAGGGAGGTGATAGGGAGGATTGGTGTCCTGAGAGCTTCAAGTGGGTGCTTGAATACAGGGAGTTGTAGCTTCCATCTGGTTGCAGCCAGAAAAACCAGGGTGGCAGGGTGGTGCACGAGAGAACTATTGTTCTATGTTACACAGGTCGGTGCCTGTGTGACTGAAATTTGGTGCTTCCATCCAGTTGGTGCTGGAACACTTAGGGAGTTGGTGCTTCCTTCTAGTGGGTGCTAGAGAAACCAAGGAGTTGGTTCTTCCTTCTAGTCGGTTGTAGAGAAACCAGGGAGTTGTTGCTTCCTTCTAGTGGGTGCTAGAGAAACCAGAGAGTTAGTTCTCTCAGCAAGTCGCATCTTGCAAAACAGAGGTGGTAGCCTCACAATGAGTTGGTTCTCATAAGAATGATAATGTACATAAAATAAAGATTACTTATCATATCAAGAAGAAGAGGTTTTTCCCTTTATGGGTTTCCTCAGGAAATATCTGTCTTTGTATATTTCATGTGTGTGATTGATGTTGAATATTCTATTTCTTACCTCCCTGCATTATTGTGATTGTCACTGAGTGATTTATAAAGAGTATAAAATAAGCATAATTGTTTAAGCATAGTA
>ML785683.1:9639-28109 GCA_009831015.1 Picea engelmannii | reverse complement strand
CGATTTCCTTTGGCAGGGGGGGAAAGGGAATCATCACAAATTTCACCTGGTAAAATGGGAAATGGTCAAACGTTCAACTTCTGAGGGAGGCTTGCAAATTCGGGATCTAGCAATAGTAAACCTGGCGTTGGGAGGCAAAATCATGTGGAATCTCTTCAAAAACCCCAAGCATCCTGTCAGCGAAATTTTGAAGACGAAGTATGCCCATAAATTCCCACCCAGATACCTGCAAGAAATCCAAACAAGCCACAACACGCAGGTATGGCGTTTATGCAATAAAAGTCTAAACTTCTTTAAGGGAAAGGCGTACAGGATCCCAGGCAACGGAAAGCATATTAATCTGTGGCAAGACCGCATAATGGATCAAGAACCCCTCGAAGACAATGTTGAAATCGCAGAGCTGAAAAAATGGCTGGAACGTGCAGGGATAAACAGTGTTTATGAACTATCCAATTGGGACAGTCATGACGATTGGAAAGGGTGGGACTTCTTTGGAGTTCCAGATTGCTTAAATCACCAAAAACACATTTTAGAAGAGCTGTTGGAAGAAGCATCCCCAGTGAGCAGGAAAATGAAAGATAGTTGGGGGTGGGGGAAATCTGGAAGCTATACAATAGCAGAATCCTACAACGCTCTCCAGCCAATCAGGAATAGCAGCAAACCCCCAGAATTTTGGAGGAAAGTTTGGGATCCGCTAGCATTACCCAAGGTAAATTTCTTCTTTTGGACTCCGGTTCATAACAAGTTGTTAACGAAAGACAATCTGGAAAAAAAAAGCATAGCTGGGCCGCATAGATGTGAGCTGTGCAGAAGTAGCTCAGAAACAGCTAAGCATCTCTTCATGGAGTGCAACTTTGCCAAAGAAGTTTGGAGTCTCATTCTTCATGAGTTAAAAACCACAGTCCCTCATTTTAATTCTGTAGCAGACCTATTTGAGGCTTGGAATCAATGCTATCCTAAAAAAATCCCCAACAGATCATTTTGGAGGAAAGTCTGGAATGCCATCCCCAAATATGTTTGCTGGCAGCTCTGGCTGACCCAAAATGATCTGATTTTCAATGAAAAGCAGCAAGCCCCTTTTTCGGCAGCGACAAAGGCCAAAGCCTTCCTCCTGGAAGCAGCTCAACATTAGCATTGCTCAGATTTTTCTTTGCTTCTCCCCAAAGAAGAGAGGTGGTTGGGCCCCCTTTCTCCCTACCCTCGGAAGCAGTTATCAGCCCCTCAAGCAGTAAACCCGGTTTGGCGAAAAAGAGACTCCGAAGATACCATCCAAGAATGGTGGAGAAAAAAAAAATTACCACGATCTTCTTTGACGGAGCCTCCAAAGGTAATCCTGGGACAGTAGGAGCAGGAGGAGTCATCTATGCCTCAGACGGTACAAGAAGGGACAGTTTCTATTGGGGCATCGGATAGAAAACCAACAATCAAGCAGAGATCCAAGGCCTGCTCAAAGCTTTCCAAATAGCCAGAGATAGAGGATACAAAGAATTCCAAGCTCTTGGAGACTCAGAGATTCTAATAAAAAATTTAAACACGGACAAACTGTTCACCAATGCAAGCCTCAACAAAACGCTGAACAGATTAAAGAGAATCCTGCTTGACTTCGACTCCTACAAATTCTTCCACATCCTCAGAAACTCGAACAGTGAAGCAGACCTATTGGCGAACAAAGGATGCACTCTTGGGAAAGGGAAGCTTCTCCTAAATGACGAAAGTTCATTCCATCCCTGCAACTCATGAGTAATCTGCATTTTGTAATAGTATAAGAAACAAAAATAGAAGCATTGTAATGATGGCTGCCATGGCGCAAGTCCAACCTTTTCCTCAATAAATAAAACATACCCGTTTCAGTTAAAAAAAATAAAAATTGTTATTATCATTGGTAATTCAAGTTAATGTCTTTTGGCAAAGGCTAGATAGGGATTATAAGGATATAAACCCATATCCTAGTTTCCACCATTATTATCAATATTTAAAATTTATCTTGCAAGTTTTTTGTTGAGGAAGTAAGAGGATTTACACCCCTCATTTTCAAACCCTAGCTAGGTTACTTACCTTGGGAAGTAAAAGTATTTACGCCACCAAGGTTTTAGTAATCCTATATATTTCTTTTTGACCCCATTAACCCATAAATAAAGGCATTAATCTTGCATTGGAGAAACAAAATATTGCATTGGGAAACATGATTTCTTGTCATATTTACGTTTTGCAACTTGGATTTTGTTCCTTGTTCTTAAAGCACCTCACAACCACTAGGGATTCCCCATCAAAGGGATAGTTCTTGCTTCTATTCAAAATTTTCATCTTCATCTATTAGGGTTGCAGAAACCCTAATTTAATTGCTTGAATAACTCTCTAATCAATCATTGGAAATTGCCCAAAGTTTGCACACTTTTCTTACTTTCTATAGTGCATGTTTTGGAAACGTTTGGAGGAGTTTGGGTGGATGATTTTATTTATGTAATACATTGATTGTTACAGCCATAAGGCGGATATAATTTTCTGCAGAAAGTGTTTACAATAACCTTGTTTTTCCATGCTAACATCTTGGTCTTGTATCTTGAGTTTTGTTAGTGTCTAGCTAGTCTTTCTCTTGTATCTCTCACTTGATTTCTAGCATCCATATTGAAATTATGATGACATGTTATTTCTGATATAATTTGTTACTAACAACTGATATTAGGGACATAAATCTTAACTTGCATGTCCAATTGCTTATATTGCAATATATGGTCGTTTTGCTTGTGTCTTGGGCAAGTACTTCACCATTTGCAGGTTACTCAACATACTTAGAAACCCTTGGAAATTCCCAAGACTCTTTTCCAAGACCTTCATACCAATTATAATTGACCCCTAGGGACATCCTCTCCATCTTCAATCTTTCCCAACTCATTCCCCCTAGGGTCACCGAGATTCCCCCCTTGAGGTGACTACCTCATCTGTAAAGTGATGAGGACACCTTCCTAAGGTGATAGTGGGTAGGTGACCTCCTATTTGCCTCCATTTTGGTGGTTTGGTAATTATTTTCCCAACCTACAACTTGTGTGATAAAAATACCCAATAAAGATACACTTTTCAACCTTCTTAACTAGATTACTCTTGTTTTCCTTTGGAACGTGAACATAGGACTCACAACGAAATACCTTCATATGTGTGAGATAATGTTTCATACTATTCTATAACTCTTGTGGAGTATTTTCATCCATTTTTGATGAGGGTGATATATTGACTAGGTAACATGCAGTACCCATTGCCTCTGCCCATAATTCTTTCCTAACCCAACACCACTGAGAACGGACCTTTATTTTTCCATCGGTGTCTTGTTCATCCTTTATGAAACTCCATTTTTTTAAGTTATATGGAGTATTATTCTTCCGTGCTATACCACACTTCTTATAGAATTATTCAAATTTATTCCTGCAGAAATCTCCACCATTATCTGTCCTCATCACCTTAATTCTTTTTTTTGTTTAATTCTCAACAAGAACCTTAAACTCTTTAAAACTGTCAAAGACTTCATATTTCTTCATGAGAAAATAAATCCAAGTATTCCTTGAGAAGTCATCTATAAATGAGACATAGTACATAGATTTTCCCAATGATAGAACTGACATGGGTCCAAACACATCACTATGCACTCGATGTTAAATTCCTTCTTCCCTCATTACACCAGGGGGGAATCTTACCTGATTCTACTTTCCATATACACAACGTTCATGAAATTCAAAATCCAGAGAGAAGTTAGACATATCTTCAACCATATATTTACTGTTTAGTAGTCGAAGACCCTTCTCTCTGATATGCCCTAGTCTTTGATGTCGCAGCATGACCTTTTGTCCAGAGACTGTAGGAGTTTTTTCTTCTTCTAATACAATATCAGGAACAATGTAACTATTACACCCAACATTAATAATGCTTCCTTGCAGCTTATACATATTTCCAATTTGAACTATCTTCAACAACACCATTTCTACACGAACCATCCTGCAGGTTTCTTTTTCAAATATCGTTTTTACCCGTACATCGTCCATTTTTCTTGTGGAAATCAAATTATGGCCAATACTAGGATGTGCAGAACACCAAGAAGTGTTCTTATCCTTCCATATACGAGCCTCAACTTGAATTTTCCTTGTCCTATGATTTTGGTTGTCGAGTCATCACCTAGGAAAACATTACCTCCATCGTACCTTTCATATTCACATAACAACTCCCTCTGGGGAGTCATATGAAAGGATGCACCCGAGTCAACCAACCATGCCTCATGATCTTGATGTTTTCTTGAATAAGCCAAGTACACATCCCCTCCTTCTTCCTTGGAGGTATTTTCTTTTGTAGATGGATCACCTTCAGATCCCTTCACTTTGTCAACGCTTTTGGATCTACATTTCTTCTTGAAGTGCCCTTATTTTTCACATCTCCATCATACCTTTACAAAATTTATGATAGATTTATATCGACCCTTAGACTTATATCTCCCACTTAAGGACTCATATATATTTCTATCCTATGAGCGTCCTCTTTTAAATAATGCATATGTTATTTTTCCTTCCATGTTCTTCCATCTCATCTCCTCTGAAAACAATGATGAGACCATATCATCTAAAATCAAGGTAGTTGTATTACTACCTATGGCCACAACCAGACTATCCCACGAATCTGGTAAAGAGAAAAGGAAACTAATACACTTATCTTCATATGAAATTTTAATCTCAAGAGATAACAACTTACTTACCAAAGTATTGAATGCGTTCAGATGCTCTTTCACCGAGTCTCCATCTCTCATCCTCAGGCTATACAAATTCTTCCACAGGAACAATTTATTTACCAGGGACTTATACTGATACAAGATACCTAACTTATTCCATATCTCCTTGGATGTAGCTTCCCCTGACACATTCAGTAATATTCAAATCTGAGAGACACAATCAAATTGTTCTCTTCGCCTTTTGATCCAACTTTTTCCAATCATCTGTTGACATTCTTGCAGGTGTAGTACCTATATCCACCACAATCCACTAATATCTTTCTACAAACAAATCTTCCATCTTGACCTTCAACAACTTAAAAAGTTTCCCATTAAATTTATCGATCTTTATTTTCGAACTACTTTCCATTTATTTTCACTTGAAGAATAAATACCATAGAACTCCCACTATAACCAGGCTTATCACGGTCCCAATCCAAACCCCTGACCACAAAGGCATCCCCCTAAATACCAAATGTAGATTTTGACCTTGTACAATATTTTACTGCAAACAAATTTTCAATAAAAGAACAGAAAAGATACAATGGAAAATACACGCATTACACATAGATTTTTCCCCTAGAAACCCAAACCGGGAAAAACAACATATTCTATATTCATTCAAATCATACATTTTTTACAATACAATATACATATAGGATCCAAAAACATCCAAAACCCTAATCCAATGACCTGGATTAGTCAACAACCCTAATTCCTTAACCAAAAATAGAAAACCATCGACGAAAAACCATGTGTCGAAAAAAAACCCATAAATGGAAACAAAAATCGAGGAACACCCAAGAATGGAAATGAAAATCGAGGAAAAAATAAGCCAAATAATGCAGCCAAGAAGGAATTGAAAATAAATAACAAAATTGCAATGGATTTCATCATGGAAGGATTACCTGATTTGGTAAAAGAAAAAGATGGAAAATGTTCATCAGCTAAAGAAATTTGGGATAAGCTACATAATCTCTACTCTGAGGGATCTCTCATCACAAAGGAAGAGAGTGCTAATGAAAGAAAAAAACAAGAATAAATATATTCATCATGTTAGATAGATTCAGAAGAAGAAGACCATGAAGAAGGCATAGCATGTCTTGAAGCATAACTGGTTAGTGATCTAGACAAATTAACGAAAGAAAGAAAGAAAAACAAGTCAGTTGAGGAACAATTAGTCCGGTAGAATTCTCAAGAAAGTTACAAAGAATCTCAATAGGTCATTTTGAAACTAAAAGCCCAACTAGAAGAATCCAGAAGGAATAAAGAAATATACAAAGTTAGATGGAAGAAAAGCAGTGTTTGAAAGCCGAAATAACAACACTAAGAAAGGAAGCAGTGGAAGAGAAGTAGTGTATGAAATCTAAAAGAAAGGAAGAAGAGAAAAGAGAGAATATTCTGACAGATCATCTTAAGGAAAGAACTAAGGAATTAAATCAACTTGAAGCAAAATTTGGTCAAGAAGAAAGAAGACCTGAAAAGGAAATCATTTCCTTGAAGATCTAACTTTAAGAACATAGCGAACATGAGATCCATTGTCATGTAATAAATAATTTGAAGTGCTTCACATTATAATAATGGAGAGGTTTTGTAGTTGAAGCGGACTTGGAGTTGTAGCCCAAATTGGGTGAAATTGATTATCAACTTGTGTTTTTGTCTTTCTAATGTTCATTACTTCAATTTTAGCATTTCAATTGTTTATTAAGATTTAAAATATAAGCTAAAACAATTTACACTTAAAAATATTTGCAAATCGGTCAATGTATTTTCTAATCAATTTTGGTATCAGATCTAGCTTGACAGGATTTGAACAAATTTACCTACTTAACGAGAACTGTGACCTAAAAAGAAGAACGCTGGCCCAAAAAACCCATATTTTTGCATAAAAAACATGAAAATCAGCCCCCAAATCAAAAAGTGGTGCTACCGGTAGCACCAATTTTTCAAACGGGGTCAAAATTACAACATTTTTCAAACATGGCCTTCAAAACTCATACAGTAGCTCAGGAAAACCTTCAAATCAACACCTAAATAAAAAAATGATTTTACATAAAGCAAAATGTTTTTTCAAAACATTAAAATTATGGTTGATTATGACCTAATTAAACTTGTGCCCTTGACAACAGATCCCTACGAAAAAAATAACCCAAAATTGGATACTAAATGGTCACTTCAAAACTTATTTACTAACTTTTTTTTTGTTAAATTTACATTGAAAAGTAAATAAATAAAAAGGAGAAAATCTTCGCATTTTTTTTTTAAATGAAGAAAAAAAACTAAAATGATAAGAAAAAAAATTTAATTTACTCGGAAAACAACAATTTAAAAAAAAATCTATGTATTTAAAAATAATAATAATAAAAAAACCTTTTAAATGTAAAAAAGATAAAAATAGAAAATAGAAAAAAACAAAAATAATACTAAAAAAACCCTAAAAAATAAGTGAAATTGAAAAAAATATAAAAAAACGGTTTAAAATAAAAATATATTAAAAATATCTAAGCTAAAACTTTAAAAACTAAAAATAAATAAAAATGAAGACATATGTATTTTAAAAAACAATTTATAATTTTAGACACTATTTATAATTAAAATCAAACCAAATTCAACTAAAATTCAAAACAAACATTAAAAAAAAAAATAGAAACAATTTAAAAATAAATTCAGGTTACATATTTTGTTTCTAATATGGGTGCTTTTAAGAAAAATAAAATAAAAACTAAGTTACGAAGTTTTGTTTTTGTTCCAATTTAATTATTTTTTTAATGTAAATTTTAAAAAATAAAAAATAAAGATCTAGTAAATGATTTAAGAGTCGATTTTGAGTTGTTTATCAATGATCGTGTTAGTTGTCGAGGGCACGGTTTCAATTAATTTATAATTTAACTTAAACAAAAAAAAATGCTACCAGTAGCATCGCTTTTCGATTCGAGGGTGAATTTTAAAATTTTCATCTACAATGACATCACAATGACATCAATTATCAATGTGATGAGTCTAATTTTAACCACCATAAAAAAAAAGGTGCTACTGGTAGCACCACTTTTTGATTTAGGGGAAAAAATAACCACCCTGAAAAAATGAGAACTCTAGAGAGTTCTCGTTAAGTTGGTAACTTTGTTTTTATAGTTTTAAGATTAGGTTGAAAAAGGACAATCATGGGAAAATATTTGAAGTGAGAAAGAATTCAGGAACTGGAAAGGATTAACCAACATATGCAGGGAGATAATTCTGAATTGAGAAGGTTACTATGAGTCTTTGAGGATGGGAAGCAAAAGTTGCAACTTGAATTGAAATCCAACGATGAACTTTTAGAAAAGACTAAACAAGATGAAAGAGTGGAGGACGAAGAAGAGTCTACCATGCCAAGAAGATCATATTCTACCATAGATTCACAATTTGTCACTGATGTATGTAGTGTAAGTGAGTCATCATTTTCTATTTCTTCCCAATAGAAGGTAGATGGCTCTTTGGGTGAATTTGAGAAGCATACTCATGGTATTGGTTTTAAGATTCTAACCAAGATGGGTTATGATGGAAAGGGTCTTGGAATAAATTTCCAAGGAATGGATAATCCCATAGAGGTTGTGGAAAGACCTTGCTATGAAAGTTTGTGATATGGAAAAGGATAAGTTGAAGAATGCTCCAAGGTCACTGGAGCAAGAAATGCTTCAAGAGAAGAGTCTATGTCATTATATAAATACCTTATACAAAGAAAATGCACATCACTTTATGAGAGTAACAAAGAATACAATCCATCTCGAATGAGAGGTCAACATCCCGAAGGGGTGAAGATAGTTTATTTCCAACAAACTTGCAACAAGAACCTCCATGAAAGGTATAATAAACAAAATTATTCCAATGTATTCTTTGACTGTAAGAAGAATGGTGATGAGAAACATAGTTTATGGTATATGTTTCCATGTATGTTTTGTGGATTACATAACCATTGCATTTCCAAATGTTGGAAGAGAAAATCATTGTACAGGAAGGTCATGTCTACCAAGAAGGAGGAAAGATGTAAATATCACTTTCTAATACTGAATGTGCAGCATGGAAAGGACTTGAAGTCAAATAATTATTGCACTCATTCCAATATGAGTGTTCATTGGATTGACAAATGTTGGAAACTTCATCCACAACTTCGTCTAAAGAAGGGAAAGAAATTTGTGCATGCACATATGAAGGAAGAGGTAGCGTATGAAAGAGTTGGTCAAGCACCAAAAATCCAATAGGAGCAACCCAAAAAGGAGAATCCATTAGCCAATCTTGGTAAGAAATGGGTAACACATCTCCAAATATGTTTTATTCCATTGTTGTAAACCTCACATGTTGTGTATGATACCCCTAGAAGGGAAAATTGTACAAGTGATGACATGTTATAACATCACTTATATGCAACATAATGTTTTTATTCTTTTGAAAGAGTACAAATAAGAGAGATAAGTCAAACCATGTATGTAGATGTTTGGTGGACCAAACGTTTCTTTTTGTGGGGAGGTTTGATCCATGAGGATCTCTAAAACCAATAAAAAAATGATGGTGTCTAATTTTGATGTAAATGTACTAATATCGAAGAGCTCATCAGTAGCTTTCCAACGATGCTTGAATGAGGTCAAACGAATGTTGTATGAGAAATTTATGGCCTTCTGAAGTTTTTTCCAAACAGGAAAAAATGATGACAAGGTTGACACGTGACATCATCAGGGACTAACTCGTGGCAGTACAAAAGATGACCGGGTGGACACATGGTAGTACAAACAAGAGACATGGTAGTATGGACATGATAGGTGGCAGTATAGACGCTAACATGGCATGCTAACTGGACAGTGCAGCTGCTAACATGGCATGTTGACTAGGCTATATTGATGTTGATGTGGCATGTTGAATGGATTGTATGAATGATGGCATGGAAAGATGATGTGGAAGAGATGGCGTGGAAAGTTGGATTATGTGGCACTGATGTAGCTGAAGACATGGCAGGCTGACTATGTAGGTTATATGGACACCACATGGACCAATCAGAGGTCACCACGTGGTAGCCTCAATTTGTCTGAAAGGGGATTATCAACCCCGTAATGTTCGTCTAAGTGGATTGAACCCCTGACCTCTGCACAACCAAACCAACATCCTATCGTTAGGCCAAATGGCCATTTTTTTTAATCCAACCGATAGGTTCTTTATTTAAAGTGTAGTTTTCAATTATTGCAAAAAACGAATGGTCTATGGATTCGACACCACGACCTCCACCAACGAACTCAATTCTTTAACCAATATGCCATCGATAGTGCTTGTTATGGTAGGAAGATAATTTATTATTTGAATTTGAAAATATTGCATAGCTTGAAAAATCCTAATGGGTGTGGATTTGACCCTGTGACATCCTGCGTATGAACTCAATGTTTTACCATTGTGCCAGAGAATTCAAGGTTGGCAGAATGGCATAGAGTGGAGTAATTAATGCCAATTTTTTTGTGTCTCTGTTGAATTAAAGAATGAGATTATTGTATCCATTTTTCATGCAAATCAAGTACAAGAAGAGAATGAGATTAATGTAACAATCTTCCCTAGAGCTGGTGAATACATTTTATTACAAGTTGGAGATCCATTGTAATGTAATAAGGAATTTGAAGTGCTTCACATTATAATAATGGAGCGGTTCTGTAGTTGAAGCGAACCCATAGATGTAGCCCAAATTGGGTGAAATCCATTATCAACTTGTGTTTTTTTTGTCTTCTGTTCATTTCTTCAATTTATCCTTTCAATTGTTTATTAAGATTTAAAATATAAGATTAGAAAATTTACACTAAAAAATATTTTCAAATTAGTCAGTGGATTTTCATATCACCATAGGTTCTTGCAGAATGTGGCATGTAGATTAATCAATAGGTGGATAATACCATGGTATTTGAGATATTTCATGAGATCCACCGCATGTGTTCGATCAAACATAGAATGTAGATATAATTTAGGATTATCATACATAAGAAAAAAAGGAACACATGATATGAGGGAATGTAGCATGTGGTACGGTAGAGAACTACGGTCCACATGTTTGTGTGAATTCCCGCGAGCGATTGTTCTGCAAATTCATGCACCTTGTGGCTTGAGGGTAGTCGGGGAATATAGTAGACAAGTGTTCTCATTGTGAAATAACTGTGGGAGACATCCCCCGATATTGCACTTGACAGGTTGCAGGTGAAAAGAGAAAAGTAGTTAGAGGAATTGTCAAGAAACCTCTACGAGGTTCCTTCCGCAATAGCATGCATCGGTCTTTTAGATACGAGTAAGGAATATTCATAGGAAATTTTTTATCATTCAGTTGAGGATTCACACTAGCTTGGCAGGTTTGAATTAAGTCCATGTGAAAGGTTAGACATGAAAGTTCAGGGAACATTAAGAAATATTGTTGACCAATAATAGGGCCAGGAAAAACATCCACTTATCATGATAGCCAAACCTTATAAGACATGTTTCCTTAGGTTTCAAGTCAGGTAGAAATTTAGTAGGGGGGGTCCCATTGAATTTTCCTAAGCTAGAAAAATTTAATGGGAATTGTTGTGGGTACAAAAATTCACGATTCACCAGGAATAACTAGTTATATTTGTTCTCTTTACGAATTAAGAGGCCATTTATTTATCTGATGATAATATCCTTGCATGACCGTGATATTTCACCTATATCATGGGTTCCACATCATTGAGTTTGTAATCTGAAATATAAGAGCATATGGTAAGAACTTTGAGCTTACTTTCTAGGCATCATCTAGGAGTAGAAGTATGAGGTAAATTGATTAAGATCAACTCACGCTCAATTGTCGACAGAGCATGACACCACAAAAAATATTTCAGTGGTTTGAAATTATGCCAAGTTTGATCCTCGTCTCTCTTTTCTTGGCATTGCTTCGCTACTAGTGAGTGTCCATAGCCCCGATGAAGTTTCCTTGGTACCAGATGAGAATGGACCCATTTCCAGTGAGTGTCCATAGCCCCAACGAGTTTACTTATACTTTCCACACAATTTTATAGTTCTTTCTAATTCCTTTGAATTTTGCATTGGTATCACCCTTTCAGATTTTGATATAATCTTTTCTAGCACAAATTGGGTGTTAAGGAAGTGAGGTGGTACGAGAGTTTCTTTGATATGTTATCCCTATCAAAACCTGTTATCCTAGTGGGTGATTTTATTGAATACATGGCTAGGTGATAATCTAAATGTTTAGTGGGTGAAGCTCACCAATAATACCTAGAAAGGAACCCAAAGATGCATATCGTGCCTTTGTGTAAGAACTTAAACTTCTTGTGATAGTAATAGTGCGACGAATAGGAGAGGACCACAGTCGAAAAATGACTATGTAATTTTCTCTCCCAAGGATTAACCTGGGAAATCTAAAAAAAATAAGAAGATTTGTTCACCCAATTCTCACTGTCTGACCCTGGTGTCCCCTTTCTATCTTGAACCATATACACTTCATTCCTAGGTTTAAGATTTCAATGAGAACAATATTGTAGAAGATTGATCTCTCATTCCTTATTATTGTGTCACTTACAATAGGTACATTGAGATTAGAGTCTAGAAAGCATATAAGGCAAGTGGATGGGTCAATAATTACTCAAAAAGGGAAAGAGAAAATGAAAATGTAACTGTAGAAAAGAAAATTAAACAAGCATTGGAAATTTAAAACAAACGATTATGAAATAAATCCTACAATGTATAGCTCTACATCACCCTGGGTGATCAAGAGAAATATGTTTGAGGGCTTGGCCACTAACAGGGAGTTCTTGATTATCCCCCTCCATATTTTTCAATTTAAAGGTTCATGGGCCAATCACTTCATGAATAAGATATGGACCAATCCATAATTGTTGAAAATTAGAATGTTTCCCTTTAGTTTCGTTGACCTTATCCCATTTTAGGGCAAGGTCTCCTACCCGAAATTCTTTAAAATTGGCATATCTCTTATCAAACTTTCACTAACTTTTGGTGTTGAGCTAGTTTTGTCTTAACTTCCTTCCTTTATTCTTCCAATTTGAGGAGAGTATTTAATATGTGTTGCATAATTGGACAATTCTCTTCCTGAGAGGATTGGGACAATTGCAGGGATGGTAAGAACATGTGAGTGGCTATAATAGCTTCTTGATAATACACCAAGAAAAAGGGATATTTATCCAAGGAGGACTTTGGTGTTATCCTATCATCCCACGGGGCATTAGGTAATGCTAAATTCCAATTTCATTGATGCTCGATAATAATCTTTTTCAAAATTGTTATCAGGTTTTTGTTCATAGACTTTGCTAGACCATTACCTTGGGAATAATAATTTGTTGCATATTTCATCTTGATGTTATTTTCCAATGCATACTCAATTAGTTTCAATGAAAAAAAATATTTTTCATTATGAAAGACCAAGTATTGAGGGACACGAAACCTGGTTACTATGTGATAGTTGATGAAAGATATCACTCGATTCTAATTTACCACCTTGAGAAGGATTGATTCTGTCCAATGAGTGAAATCATTTTTTGTTGTCAATATATATTTATTCCATTGGAAGGAGTTGGGATTAATCTCTCCTATGATGTATAGATCCCATAGTTGAAATGGGTAGTCCATTGTGATAGATTGTAACTGGAATTCACATCTCTTTTCTCTCCCAATTGATTTTTGGAATACCTCATATCATCTAGCATATGCATGGTTTTCTTTGAACATTGTAGGCCAGTAATATCCTACCCTAAGGATTTTGTGTGCTACTATATCTCCCCTAAAAGTTCCTCTAGCAGAACCATCATGCAACTCTAATAGGACTCTATCCACATCGAAACTTTCCAGTCATTAAAGTAGTACATCATCATAGTTCCTCCTAAAGAGAATTTCATTGACAAGTTGGTACTTGATAGACTTCAGCCCAAGGGCCTTATAATTTCTTGGTTCTAGATAGTGAGGATAATTTCCATGACTTAAATAATACTTCATTTCATACTGTCAAGACTCTGAGGTAACATGGATGTAACATATTTGTTCTTCAATCAAATTCTCCTCTTCATATATCCTCCCCTCATTGTTAGCACCTCCTTCTGAATCAACAAAGATATTGCACAACCCTTGTCCTTTTACAATTTTCAAAGGATTAATTTCCAAATAATACTCCAGTAGGGATGTCATCTAGTTGACCCTTTTCTCCCCTAGCTCCTTTTGTACAACCATAATCCTGATTGTGGGTTAAGGAATTGTCACTTTGGTTTTGTATTTCAACAAGTAATTCTAACATGTTTTACTTCCTTGAAGACATCATAAGCCTTTTTATCTACCACAAGATATTATATATCTACTCCCTACAATCCAAAACTCATAAAATATATCGGGCGTTCATTCCCCTCCTTTTTATTCTGAGTGAGGACAACTGTGAATGCAGTATCAGACACAAATGTGTAAAGGATGAAGTTTTGATTAAAATCAGGGATTAGTAGGGTTGAATCCTTTGCTATTTATTCCCTTATTTTTGTGAATGATTCCCTTTCCTTGTCGCCCCATTTAAATTCATCATCCTTTTTTATCATGTCTTGGAGTGGTTTGATCGTCTATGTAAAGCTTAGAACAAACCTCTTGACAAAATTAATTTTTCTAAGGAAGGACTTCATAGAATTCTTATTATGGGGAAAATAAATTTTAGTAATATATTATGTCCTTTATGGTTCTATCATTTTTCCATATTTGGAAACAACAAACCCCAAGATATTTCCATCATTCATTGGAAAGATACATTTTTGGGGGTTTAAAGAAATGCCATATTTTCTGCACCTGGTAAAAATATGCCTCAAATGATTAACATGGTATTTTTTATCCTCAGAGAATACGATGACATCATAGAGATAGACCATAATTAATTTTTCGATCAATCCATTAAATGCTACATCCATAGCTCTATGGAAATTTTCCCCTGCATCAATTAATCCAAAGAGAATTCTTTTTTATGCATAGGCTCCCCACTTGGTTCTAAATTTTTTTTTAACTAATCATCATGAGAAACCAGAACTTGATTGTAGCCTGAGAATCCATCCAAGAGGGATAACATATTAGATCCAAAAATGCACTATAAGATTTGTTCCATTGGGGGCACAGGGTAATTATCCTTCTCTCGGGATTTTTTTCATATATCTAAAATCAACACATACCCTGATATCCCTATTCTTATTCCTGATCAAGAATAATTGGCAATCCATTGGGTGTGTCTTATAGGAAAAATAATTTTGGCAGCCAAGATTTTATTCAATCCTCCTTTCAACAAGGTCTCTATGTTGGGATGCATTTTACTTATCTTTTTTTGGAAATGCTTCACCCGAGGCTTCATCAGTGTAACATTCTATATAATTATAGTATCAAAAGTTGTAAGGTAATCATATATCCATTCAAATACATATTTGTATTCCTTGAAAAATTTAATAAAATCTGTCTTTTCTTGTGGAGAACAATTGATACCAATATTTACAGTTTGTGAGTGGTCATCAGCTCCCAAATTGATGACTTCATTCTGCATGGATGAACCATTGGTCTTACATTTGGTGACCTTCTTAAAATTTTCCTGGAGCTCATAAACATTCTCAATTCTAACCACGAGTATAGGAATGGTATTGGTTTGAACCCTTTTTCTTTTGATTATTTGTCCTAGAGGAACTTGCATTTGGCTATTCAATTCTTGTTCATGTTGATTTTCATCAATGGTTGAGTCCTTAAACGTATCTTTCATGTGTATGAAATTGATGATTTGGCTGTCATTATCGAAGACTCTCTAGTTGAATATGTTATGAGGTATGGACGAACTGTATAATAATTCCATAGAGAATGTATCAAGCATCATTCCTTTATATGGAATTAACTTAGATGCAACATTTTCCAATAAATTTGCATCATAATTTAAAGAATGAGGCACATGATTGATATTCAAGGCTTCCAAATTCAATATTAAATCCCATACCTCTTGACTATAGTGTTTGATATGGCTTGAGATGAAATGGATAGTATTTATTACCTATCTTATTTCAATTTCAGAATCTCCAAACACCTTACCAACTTGACTTTAATATCTACTACTTTTCTTAATCCCTGGATGAGAGCCTCATACTTAGTAGTATTGTTGGTTCACTGGAACTCAAGTCTACATGCTATAAGAGTTTTCTTACCTTTAGGATATTTTAGGATGCAACCAACACCTGATCCTTTGTTAGACTTGGATCCATCAAAAATGGGTCCACATGTTTGAATTTATGCTTTGTTCATTTTGTGTATGGGAGTTAGCTTTATTTTCAAAATTGATCTCATCATTTGATTTATTATTTACATCAAAGTCAGTCTATACACGAACTCTAGTATCCAAACTATCTACTATATTACATTTGGGATTAGAAATATGAGTGTAATGAAGGATTTTAGATTGGATGTTTGATTTTGCATGAGGTGATATTTTAGTAGTGAATGTTTTTAAAAAGGTGTCTGAGCAATAATTTACCAAGACCAAGTTATTAAACATGATAGGCTCATTTGGGTCATTGAGGTCTGTGACCACATGTTTCATTTACCTTTCCATATCAACCATTATCTGATTCTTCTTTCCATTATAGGGTATCCAGAGATGAGACCAATCTATAGAAAAATATCCTTTAAGAATAGTTGACCAGTCCCGACTTAAAAAAAAATCATATGTCTCAGGGATATCAACCAAAATAATGTGAATTTTCTGATGCACCTTTGGGTTGGAAGCTAGTCTAATCAATACATTATTTAATTCTCCCATGACTCTCATGGTTGAACATTCCAATTGGATTATTTGGATATTTGATTCTTCAAGTTTGGCATTCGACTTTTGACAAACTATATATGGAATTAAGTTAGAAGATGCACCTAAA
The DNA here is from genome assembly GCA_009831015.1 of Picea engelmannii. NCBI lineage: Eukaryota > Viridiplantae > Streptophyta > Pinopsida > Pinales > Pinaceae > Picea > Picea engelmannii. Next base: position 11,459 of record ML785683.1, on the reverse strand, counting down.
TCAACCATACAATTATGAAAGTTTTAGTTTAAAATATCAAAAGTTAACAAGAGAGAAGGATTTTTGGACTTGACCTCTTTCCTATCAAAGAGGCATTGATGGCTAATTACTTATATGGATATTTCCCATCGGTCTTGTTACTTTGGAACAATTTCTCACTTTCTTTGTTTCCTCCTAGATTACCTTCTTGGGTTTTGGTATGAGGTGATCCCTACAAGTCATCAATAATTTTTTCTTGAATTTGCAAAATCTTTAAGACTTCAAAAAGATAAACATTAGTCGTTTTCCTCTTGAGGTCTTCCATAAATTCATACTCCAATTTAGAGGTTGCAGGGGAATGCAAAAAATTCTTGTTATTAAGGTGACTTGTGTGAGGAGTCACTGATGCACTAACGGGTTCTGGGATAGACGTAGATTCTGATGGGGATGTTTTGGTTTTCCTCGTGATAATTTCATTATGGGACATATGAATTTATTCCACTTCATCCTCCTCTTCCTTAGGTACGGTGTCTCCACAAAATCTTTCTATTGATCTTGTTACTCAGATTCCTTCTCCCCTCTCCTAGTCAGAGGACACTTGGTCATTGGAAGCCCATATTTTTAATTCTTTTAATAAGTCTCCCATATGAAAATCTTCAGTAGGGGGATCGATCTTATTTGTAGGTGGGGTGGACTTCTTCTGAGGATAGGTGAAGAATTTTTTGGGGTTTGAGGTGCCTTACCCAACATTCTTCTTTGTATCAATGATGTGGTTGGAGAATTTATTTATAATTATTTGGAGGATTTCCATATCTAGGGAGTCCTGGTCCTCAACATCCTCTGAAATTTTTATTGAAGTCACTTTTCTTTTAGTATTGGATTTGTCTTTGTGGGATTCAACCCTTTGATTGTTGGAGATACTTCACACACACGTAAGATTTATTTTTCTTAAGATTTTCCCTATGTTTGTTAGTCATTATTCATTCTCCTATATTTTAGGAAGAATATTCCTATAGGAGAATATTCTCTTCAATTCACACTTCAGTTTGATCAGTTGAGTGGAGTCTAGATGCCACATTGGGATTATCACCATGCAACATTGGGATCATCACCAGCTAATGCGCATTGTCCTTGGGATCATCACCAGAATAACGCATTACTCATTATTCCATGATATCCTCCTCATTTCACTCTCTTTCAGTTAGTTAACTGAATACTGAGAGACTAGTTAACTTAGACTAGGTGGCAGTTCACTCCCATAACTGCCTAATAGACTAGACTAGGTGGTAGTTTACTCATGTAACTATTGTTGTGTGTATAGATCACTCTATACCACCACTATGGTGCATTGGATTCTCCCATAGTGTGTATTAGTTCAGTTTTACAAAGTATATCATGTGCAAATTATCATTCATTCATTTGGTTAATGAGAATTCTTCCATTCTTTCTCTTGTGCTTCTCTTTTCTAATATTTTCTCTACAGTTGTGTATGTCAATTCAAAGCTAGATCTATTATGTGTAGTTTCAAAACATTTACATGGTATCAAATCCGACAGATTGCTAGGAAAAAGACACACCAAATTATTTTTGTAGTCACCAAAGATTGAAGACAACGAAAAAAGGGAATTTCCAAAAGAATCCATTCTTACACCGTACAATTTCTTTGCATGGAAGGAGAAGATGATAATGCATCTTTGAGGTAGAGGACTATATGTTAAGCCTTAATGTTGTCTCATTACCCCTTAATTGGGGCATATTATATTAGTAATGTTATTTTATTTATGTCGGATTTAGGCCATTAGTTGTAATTATACCTCCTAGTCTCCTATATATACCAAGGA
>ML785682.1:325967-361960 GCA_009831015.1 Picea engelmannii | reverse complement strand
GGGTTAAGATGGAAATGCTCACTTCAAATTTGAAGAAAAAAAGTTCAAATTGAAGAGAATGAGCTAGAAGATTCTAAAAATTTAATCTCTACTACATCTCTGGTTTTGGATGCTATTAAGACCCATTCAAAGAGTAAAATAAATTCTCATGGCTTTGAAGACGATTCTTGTAATACATTTCCCTATTTGGTGGTTCAAGGCACACCCTCTTACATCTCTCCATTATGCTTCTAGACAGTTCATAATGAATTACCTCGTGTTGTTAGGTGTTTGGACTCTATCTGTAAAAGTGAGGAGAGTATAAGAGGTCATAGGTTTTTTCTTTCAATCCTATTTCATCTATAAGTCTAAGAATTTAGATAATAAAAATAACCATGTAATCCCTTTGTGAGATTTAGCTAACCAAATTATCGAGATTTAGTCAAATTTGGGTGGTTATGGGAAAGCTTTTAGGAAGTTTTTTGTTGGCCTATAAGTTGAAGAGGATCCTTAGTCTAAATCCAAATCCTCATCGAAATGTAAAAATGCTCAAAAACCTACCCTCAAGTATTCTTATCATTTAATATAAAATAGGGAGTTTGCTGAAGAATGTGGGGTTCTAGAAGAGGGTTTAGTTTTAGATCAAGAATTCATGTTTTTGTAGGGAGGAAATATCACATTTCTAAGGCCAAATATCAAGCTAAAAAAGAGTTAAGGAAGGGAAATCAACTTACTATTTGTGGGGCCCTTAGAGCATGGATTACCTCAAAAGATGATCGCCAATGATTTCTCTCTCTCTCTCTCTCTCTCTCTCTCTCTCTCTCTCTCTCTCTCTCTCTCTTTCTCTCTAAATGATAGAGGGGTCAAGGGTGCCCAAAAGAAAAAATCCCTAAAAAGAGTGTGTGTGGTTTACAAACCCAATGCCTTGCTTCTTTAAGAAACTATGTGTGTTGGGTCTAAGGATGTGGATTTTTTTATTTGCCTTTCTAAAAGAATGGAAATTTTTTTCAATGGATGTTGAAGGGCTCTCAGGAGGGAAGTTTTAGGATGGAATTCTAACCTATTTGAAATCTCTCCTAATGCTTTGCATGAAAGTATTGAGAATGAAGTAAAATAAAAATAAATAGGGAAGGTATACAAAATAGTCAATTTGTATGGCCCTTATGGGGGTCGAAGCCTTTTTGGGAAGGTCTTGGAGACTCTAGTATCCTTGGTGGTGGAAATATCATAATTGGAAGGGATATTAATTTAACCCTTAATCAAAGAGATATTTGGGGAGAGGTAGCAAGAAAGGATCCTGTAGTTGATTTCATTTGTCATTTCCATAAAGCTCAAAATTTGATTGATGTAAAACCTGCCAAAGTAGTCCCTACCTGGAGAAATGGAAGAAGAGCCAAAGTTGTTATTTCAAAAAGGTTGTATATACTTTTTGTAGCCAAACAATTGATGGCAAATAGAGATAAGTTAAAATATTGGGTGGACAGGGAGGTTCATTAGATCGTTTACCCATTTTGCTAAAAAATGAAAATGAATATTTGAGCCTCCTACTCCTTTTAAGTTTAACCATTCATGGTTATTTGAGGGGGATTTCAAAGAACTTATAGGATTTGGAAAGAGTTTGAAAACAATAATGAATCTTTATCTATGGAGAAGTTCATGGATAATTTGAGAAGAGTAAAGGGGGTTGATTGGGATTCAATAAATGCTCAAAAAAACAAAAAAGTGCCTAAAGAAGTGGAAGAAGAAATTATATTTCCTTTTTAGAATAATGAGGTTGGATTTTTTTGAAAGAGGAAATGTGTACTCTCAAAGAGCTTGAAGGTAAAAGAAAACTCTACCTGACAAGGAGGAAGTAGAATGGAGGCTTAAAAGTAGAGCTATTTGGCTATATGAAGGTGATAGGAATACTAATTATTGCATAAGTATGCAAGTCATAGGAGAAATGTGAATACTATATGGGATATTAGTGATCCATATGGTTCTAGGGTTAAGTATTTCAAAGATATAGTTGAGGTGGGCAAGAAACACTTTAAAAATTTATATAGATATCTTGAGATAGCCAATATTGGTGAAATTCTGAAAATCATTAGTTTATTTCCAAGGCTCATCAATGATAAAATGAATGAAAAGTTGGAAGCATAAGTGAGAAAGCATTGGGCCCAATAGATGGAAAATATAAGTCTATTTAGGCTTTTTAGATTTAGTGGTGGATGATGTCTTAAGAATGGTTGAGGAGTTTAGGGTTTCAGTGAAGATGATAGGGGCTCTCAATTCCACTTTCATAGCTCTTATCCCTAAGGGACAAGATCCTTCTTCTCTTGATGATTATAGGCCCATATCGTTGTGTAATATAGTCTATAAATTAATTTCAAAAATCATTGCAAATAGACTTAAAGGAATACTATTAGGTATAATTTCTAAACAATATTTTGCTTTCCTATTTAATAGATAAATACATGATCTTGTGGGATCAACTCAAGAAAGTTTGAAAACAATCAAAACCAAAATCTACATGTTGTTGTGATGAAGTTGTACCTTGCAAAGGCATGTGACAAAGTGAATTAGCTATATCTCAAATTACTATTACTCCAATTGGGTATGAACTTGTAGATAGTAGAATGGATTATGGGTGCCTTTCATCAATGTCTTTTGCAATGATAATTAATGGTTCTCCCTCTATATGTTCCAATGCATCTAGAAGAGTTAGACAAGGATGTCCTTTATAACCATTTTTATTTTTATTAGTGGATTGTGAAAGGGATAAAAATTCCTAATTATAAGGTTATTTATCATCTTCTCTTTGTTGATGACATAATGATTTTTATACAAGGCTCCTTAAGCGAGATCAGAAGCATAAAGGATATCATGGATATCTATTGTAAGGTTATATGTATGGAAATCAATCTAAGGAATTCTACAATGTTTTTCAGTGCATTGGTTGAAGAAGAAAAAGTCTAGTTATCACATAAAGTTGCCTAGTGTCACAGTTGACAGCCATAGGTGCAGGAAAGCAAGCAAGTGTAATTTGAAACAACAAAAATCCACTATGAATTTTGATTTGGTATCATATCTAGAAACAGTTGGAAGTTTTCCAAAATTGGCAGACGGATAAAACTTTGGCGGGGGTGCTAAAATAGCTCGCACGCCCAGATCACAGATTGCAATTGGATCGACGACCACCAGTCATTTCAGCGCCACAAACTGCACGAGCGTTAAAATCCAAAGGGTGGGCTGGAATCAAAACCATGATATTGTGGGGAGGCTACGTGGCAGAAAGCGGTGCATTTCGAACCTGAAAGTGGTGTGGTACCAAACCTCTTTCGACGACCCCGAAATCACGTGCTCTTACAGGGTCGTATCAAACAGTAGCACGTGGACACCCTCTAATAGACAAATCATATCTTGATCCCGAGGAGGGTTCAACCAATGAAAAGGGATTGAATTTGCGGCCTCAAATCCACTTTCTTATTCAACACCCAATCCATGAGTGGCATGTGGTCTCCCTCTATTCTTCCAGCTGCGCTTCGATCTTGAGGATTCAATTAATGAACAAGGACTGGTAGTTGAAAGCTCATCTCAGTCCATAAATAGAATGCGTGGAAGCTATGGCCGAGGGGACATGATTGTTATCCCAAGGTACCATGATGGACGTTTTCTTCTTCCAGACCCATATTGACTTGAGCTTGCGTTTGACAGGAGAAAACACACACAGTCTGATAGAAGGATGATCAGAAAAAATATTTGAATGGGATGGTCGGATCATACTCATGGTAGTTGTGGATTGATCTGATTATAAATAGACCAGTTTAAGATTTTGTGGAGGGGATGTTTTCAGAGGCTGGAGAGTTGAGAGATTTTTAAGAGCAGGGCTCTGCATTTTTTAGTTTGTAAGCTCGAGGGCTTGGATTGTCAATATTATGTTATTGAAGATTTCTTTGAGTTGTTTTTATCAGACTGTCTTCTTAGTTTACATGATTTTATATTTTTCTTGTCTTGATGTAATCTCTCTGATCTATGGATTCCTGACGTGGTAGATGATCTACTATCATCTTTCCCATCTTTCATGGTTTATCACTCCGACAATTTCTATTTTTCTTCTCGTCTGGAGGTAGCATCTTTGATCTATGGATTCTTGAGGCGGTGGAGGATTTTTTGTCATATTGCCCATGTTTCATCGTTTATCACTCAAACACTTTCTGTCTTCTTTCTTCTCATCACCACATAAATATTTTGGTCTGATAGGAAGTTTAAATGCCTTCATTAGCAGACTACTTATGACTCCATTGCCCAATGGTCTTGGACTGATCTGTAGTAACCTTTGTTATCTTTTCCTTTCTTAAAGTCTTGTTGACCCACCTCCTCAAACCATTTAAATATGTTTTACTTCTCATGGGTACTAGGCTTATCCTATAGCAGTTTGAGGGTGATTCTCAGTGCTAAAATTAATGGCGCCATTGTCGAGGACGAAAGTGAAGATATCTTCCCTGGGAGAACGATAATGAATAGATCTAGTTTTAGATGGTGAACTGAAGTTGGACACATTATTATGACTAATTATCTTTAACCATGGCAACTCCATTGTTTCGAAATCTATTGGTGACTCCACTAGTTTGAAATGGATAAGATTTTAGCTCAGAGGTATGATTTCTGTGATTTTTCAAAGATAGTTGGTTTCCCTAATCCAATGCCTAGTAGAGATGAATGGGAAAGTAACCTTCCTAAATTTTTAGGAGAAGAGTGGGAGGTATCAACTGAGCACTTGTTGTATTTTCATGATTTTATTCATCAACTTCATATTGTGCATGAAGATGTTCAGATAAATATTTCCAGGTATTCATTAGAGGGGATTGCTCGTGATTGGTGTAGATCTCTTCCAGTTGCAAGTATAAACTATTTTATAGGATTTCATGCATGATCCAGGTGGATATCAGTGGCCACCCACCTTTTCCAATTGGCTCAAAACAATTTTCTGGCAATTTTGGCAATTTACTATTTTTAGCAGTTTTAACTTCCGAGGCTATTTTGAGGGCCTAAATGAAGGTTTTTCTAGATAGAGATTCTCAATGATAGTTTAAGGCGTTATTGATCCCCAAAAATGAATATCCTCAATGATACCTTTCCAACAGGCTATCATACACCTAAAACGAAGATCGTATGCAAAAGTTACGACCCCGGGAAGTTGATGTACTAACTTACTCAAACAAGGCCCACATGAATTTTGACACTTCATCTCCTAGGGTTAGGTTTTTGGATGTATAAGGTTTTAGGCATTCCTATTTATTGTAAAAATTCCTTCATATCCTCATTGTAATCATCTTCTTGCGAATGCAAGTAGTCGTCACATCTCTTCTTAGAGATAAGCTGCCACCATTCTAGCAAGTATTTCACTCTGTATTTTTACAGTCTCTGTACATTTCTTTCATTAATAGAAATCGTGTATTACTATATATCTATGTTTATGGTTTCATATTTGATACATTTATGTTATATTATTGGATATCCCCAATATCTTTGTGCATTTCTTTATTATATCTTCGCTCTCATTTCGTGCCGAAAATAATCTTGATCAGTGGTATCAGAGCTAGCTGCTCTTGATCATTTTTTTCAGTGCATGTCCTCGATGAGGTATGATTATAGAAATTTGGGTCTCAATATTGTCTCTCTTGAAGAAAATATCTCTCACACACCCAAGAAACCCTCAATGGTAGAAGAAAATAAAAAATGATGGATCAGACGATTCTATCAATCTGTTTCTTGAGCAAGCTCTCACGCGACAGAGGGATGAAATGATGGAGAATTTTTCCCACATCCTTCAATGCCTACCGATAGCAGTAGGTGCATATTCATCAAGAAACCACTTTTGAGTCACCTCGCCTTTCAAGGTACAAGTTAATTTTAATATTCCTGTATTTGAAGGACAAGTCGATGCAGAAGCCCTAGACAAATGGTTAAATATTCTAGAAGGTTATTTCTCTATTCACAATTTTTCTGGTAGAGAAAAGATCACCTTCGCACTCCTTAAATCTCTCCCCCATGTCAAACATTGGTGGGAAACTTACTAGGACCAAAGTTCCACAGAGGATTCTGGAATATATGGGGCCGAGCCCACTTGGGATTTTTTTGTCGATGCGGTAAAGGAACAATATTACCCTGTTAGAAACTATGAGGACCAGTACATGAGATGGACCACACTGCGGAAAGATAGGGGCCAAGAAGTTTTGGAGTTTACCAATACCTTCCATACATTGCGCATCAAGATGGGTATCAAATACTTCGAACAACATTTGGTTTTGAAATACCATGGGGCTCTACACAAATACATCCAAACTAAAATGGATTTTCTAGACATCTCATTAGTCGGTGCTGCTTATCGATATGCTGTTAAAATCGAGCATAAATTTAAGCACCAAAACAAATGGGAGTTTGGTTCTGTAAATCTGCAACAACCAAAGTATGACAAAGACGGCCCTAACAAACAGTCTCCCAAAAACCATTCCACGCCACATGAAAAGAAGGGTCACGGGAAGATAAAGAAGGACACCAGAAAATGGTGTGATTTCCACAAAATCCCCTGGCACAACACCAATGAATGTTGCTCAAAACAGTCATTGGTGGCTGATATCAAAGACAAGGAGCCGAACCCTCATTCAAAATCTGATTATGAAAATACTGATAAAGGACAGATCATTGACGCAAACCCCACTGTTGTTGTCGTGATCGCAACAATTCAACCAGAAGAACCAACAGATCCTAAAGAGGGGGAGCACCTTTTTCATTCACAGACGTGGATGAAGGGGACCCTATTGCATTTTATTATTGATAGTGGAAGCCAGAAGAACCTCATCTCAACAGAGGTCATCAAACAGTTGGGATTTTCGACAACACCACACCTGCAACCATACAACATCAGGTGGCTTCGCCAAGGACGAGATCTCCATGTCAGACACCAGTGAATATTTTCATATGGCATACAACCATTCACGGATGAGTTATTATGTGATTTTACCCCACTAGATGTCTGTGATGTCCTCTTGGGCCAACCATATATGTGGAGACACCATGTTGTTTATGAGTCTCGACCCCATAGTGTCATTGTTACTTTGGGGGGTCATATATATAGAATACCAGAGGTAGTTCCAACTATTGTTCCACCTAAAAAGTGTCGCAAGGTAGTATCTCATACTGAAAAATTTAGCTTCTTCACAATCTTTTCAAAAGGGGAACATAAGGACACTGCAACAACTACAACCTCACCCCAAGCACGTTCTATCCAATAGAAGCAGGTCAACAAGGTTGTAGTCAAGTGCAAATATTCCTTTTGCACACTGTCCTCTCATGTAGCTCGACTTGTTTAACAACCTCAACCTCAATAGGTTCATGACAGACTTCCACAAACTGAGCAGCGCAACGTCTCCAACAAGGCAAGCAACTCACCAAGATTCAGATTCAACAAACACTTTTTCCTCTCCCTCGGGCACTCAACGCAATGGAGACCATTTCTTCCTAAGGAGTGAGGATTGATCTAGGTGGATATTGGTGTCCACCCACCTTTTCCAACTGGCTCAAAATAGTTTTCTGGCAATTTTGGCAATTTACTATTTTTAGCAGTTTTAACTTTCGGGGCTATTTTGAGGGCATGAATGAAGGTTTTTAAAGATAAAGCTTCTCAATTATAGTCAAGGGAATGATTTATCCCCCAAAATAAATCTCCTCGATGATACCTTTCCAACGGGCTATCATACACCTAAAACGAAGATCGTATGCAAAAGTTATGACCTCGGGAAGTTGATGTACTAACTTACCCAAACGAGGCCCACATGACTTTTGGTGCTTCATCTCCTAGGGTTAGGTTTTTGGATGTATAGAGTTTTAGGCATTCCTGTTTATTGTAAAAATCCCTTCAGAGCCTCATTGTAATCATCTTATTGTGAATGCGAGTAGTCATCACATCTCTTCTTAGAGATAAGCTGCACCATTCTAGCGAGTCTTTCACTCTGTATTTTTACAGTCTCTGTACATTTATTTCATTAATAGAAATCATGTATTACTGTATATCTGTGTTTATGGTTGCATATATGATACATTTATGTTATATTATTGGATATCTGTGATATCTCTGTGCATTTCTTTATTATATCTCCGCTCTCATTTCGTGCCGAAAATAATCCGGATCAATGCAACTTTCAATTCCTTTTGTGAAGAATATTTTCTAGCTGAATGTATTTTTGAGGGATGTTGTAATGAGTTTTATTTGCTCCATAAATATTTTTCTATTCATGAAAGCTAGATTTATGATGAAGCATTCACTAAAGAAGAAAACATTTACCTTGAAGATCAAGAGGTGTTGAATGATATTCAATATGTTAACAATAACACATAAACATCTGGCATCATATCAGATGTGTCTATTGTTTTAAATGTTCATGAAGATTAACATATCTCTTTTGAATATTTTGATGATGAAGAGCAAGTGTATTCTGCAGTAGATATTTCTCCTAACTACGAAGTTGAGATAAATGATAAGCTAGTTAAAAGATCTAGGGAATATTTCTCTCTGTTTTTTTCGAGCTTTTCAGAATTGAAGGCAAATGTTGTTTGTTGCTCTTATGAAGAAAATGCAGAGGATATTTATATCCTTGAAGCATATGTTTTTGGCAGCCCTTCTTATGATGAGTAAGTTGTTTCAAATGATGACCAAAAACAACCAATTTTTTATGAATATCCTAGTGAAGATGATGAAGAGGAGATTTTTTTCATGGCCTGTTTGGAACCTTGTAGCATGGTTCATGTGTATGACGATTATGAATATGATCCTTTGGAGGGACATGAAGGAGAAAAGGAAGAGCTAAATGTGAAACTCATGTCACGTCCAACACTTGTAAATGAGCAAATATCACTTGGGATTAGCCAACCTGCAAAAATCCTTTACCCACCTGTACATGTTGAGAACACCAAACAACAGGTGAGAAATAATGAAGTAAAGGAGGTAATTTCTTGCCAATTTAGCATGCCTTATTATAAATTTTATGACCCTGTGGGGTTATATATGGAGTTGAGTTTTCCAAGAACATTGGAGCCTGTAAAATTATTCATCTTATCATCATTTGGGGATACTTTCAGTGTTCCAAAACATATTTTCATTCTGCTGTCATACTTCCCTTACCTTTTGTGGATAATTTGCAGTGAAAGGAGGAATTGTATTACCAAATAGTCTGGGTAGATATGGTGGAATTTTTCTTTCACCTAGCACATTGTAAAAAATCACTTAGTCTAGGATTGTACATAAACAAGCTCCTTCTGGAGCACATGTGTTTGTTTTCTTTTTGTAAGTAAAATAGTGTACATATCAACGTGTGGTCCTCAACAGGATGTATTTGAACTCGAATCCACAACCCAAAGGATAAGGAAATGGAACTGTGCGTTCTTGGCAGCTCACAGGGAGCATGCCATCCCCTTTGGAGCCAAATGTTATCACATAAAGTTTCGCAGGGTCACAGTTGACAACCATGGGTGCAGGAAAGCAGATGAGTGTAGTTTGCAAAAACAAAAATCCACTGTGCATTTTGATTTGGTATCATCTCTAGAAACAATTGGAAGGTTTCCACAATTGACAGATAGATAAAACTTTGGTGGGGGCACTAAAATAACCGGCGCGCCCAGATCACAGATTGTGATCGGATTGATGACCACTAGTCATTTCGGTGTCACAAATTGAAAGGGAGTTAAAATCCGAATGGCRSTCTGAAATCTAAACCACGGTACTGTGGGGAGGCTATGTGGTAGAAAGCGGTGCATTTCGGGCCCGAAAGAGGTGTGGGACCAAACTTCTTTCGATGGCCCCAAAATTTCGTGCTCTTATAGGGTCATATCAAACAACAGCATGTGGCCGCCCTCTAATAGAAAAATCACATCCCGATCCCGAGGAGGGTTCAGTCAATGAACAAGGATTGACTTTGCGGCCTCAAATCCACCTACTTATTTAGCGCCCAATCCATGAGTGGCACGTGGTCTCCCACTAATCATCTGATTATGCTCTGATCTTGAGGAGGATTAAGTTAATGAACAAGGATTGGTAGCCGAAACCTCAGCTTAGTCCATAAATAGAAGGCATGGAAGCTATGGCCGAGGGGATAGAGCTGTCAGCCTGAGGTACCACGATGGGCAGTTTCTTCTTGCAGACCCATACTGATCTGAGCTTGCGTCTGACAGGAGAAAACACACACAGTTTGATAGAAGGATGCATAGACAAAATATTTGATTGGGATGGCCATATCATACTCCTGGTAGTTGTGGACTGATCTGATTATAAATAGATCATTTTAATATTTTTTGGAGGGGGTGCTTTCAAAGGCTAGAGAGCCGAGAGAGTTTTAGGAGCAGGGCTCTGTATTTTTTAGTTTGTAAGCCCGAGGGCTTGTATTGTAAATATTATGTTATTGAAGATTCCTTTGAGTTGTTTTTATCAGACTGTCTTCTTAGTTTACATGTTGTTATGTTTTTCTTTTCTGGATGTAGTCTCTCTAATCTATGGATTCCTGAGGAAGTAGAGGATCTGTTGTCATCTTACCCATCTTTCATGGTTCATCACTCAAACAATGTCTGTTTTTCTTCTCGTCTGGAGGTAGCATCTTTGATCTATGGATTCCTGAGGCAGTGGAGGATCTATTGTCATATTTCCCATGTTTCATCGTTTATCACTCAGACACTTTATGTCTTGTTTCTTCTCATAACCACATAAATCCTTTTGTCTGATAGGTAGTTTAAATGCCTTCATTAGCAAACTACTTATGACTCCATTGCCCAACGGTCTTGGACTGATATGTAGTAACCTCTGTTATCTTTTCCTTTCTTAAATTCTTTCTGATCCACCTCCTCAAACCATTTAAATACATTTTACTTTTGATGGGTACTGGGTTTATCCTCTAGTAGTCTGAGGGCGATTCTCAGTGCTAACAAGTCCAAATGTTAAATTTTCTTCCAGTGAATCTCCTAGATTTAGATCAATGAATAAATATTTTGGCTTTAATTTAAAGTCTAATGTTTATAAATGTGATGATTGGATCTGGATATACCATAAAATGGAATATATAATCTCAATTTGGTGTAATAGATGGTTATTAAGGAGAGGTAGATTAGTTTTGGTCAAGGTTGTTCTGGAGAGTATCCATATGCATTAGATGTCTATTTCTCATATTCCTAAAGGTATACTTACAAAATTAGAAAAAAAGTGCTTTAGTTTCCTATGGACATGAGAGAGGGAGAAGGAAGGAGTACCTTTAATAAATGGACAAAAGTGGAAATTTTAAAGGAAGATGGAGGATGGAGTTTATAGAATATACACATTTTAGTCTATGATAAAGGTCTATGGGGAAAGGTAATGAAATATGAATGTTTGAAAATAATTTTCACACAAAATTGATTTAGACAGGAAAGGAAATACTCATAAGGAGGCTCTATAGTTAGGAAAACTTCGATAATGTCCTTTCCACTAACTGGAAAGTGGCCATCCTAGAAGATTGGAAGAGGGAACAAAGTGACAGTAGGGAAATATCTCTAGTTTGGTTTTAAAGGTAATCATGTACTATTTAAAGCCTTAATAATATATCTCCATCTCATGGGATTTATTCACTCGGGGGTGTAGCTTCTAATGATGGAAGGAATGTTTAGTCTCGGTGATGGAAATCAACAGTGGATATGAATCTACAGAGGGTGAAAGATGAGGAATGGAAACATTTTATGAATTCTTTATCTAGTGCAATAAATTTATCAAATCAAGAAGGATTAATAAAGTTGTCTAGAAATCAGGGGATTGGGTAATACATTGCAAAGTTGGGATATTCAATAAAGATGGAAAAAAGATAGGAGGGGGAAGAAATTTGGTGGTGGAAAATAGTCTGAAAGCTAGAAATCCCTTATAATCTAAAWTTTTTCTCTGGTTAGCTTTAARAAACAAAATTTTAACTTGGGGTAAATACCAAAAGAGAAATATGCAGGATCCTAGGAGAAGCATTATGTGCGAAAATAGTGGGGAATCTATARACCATTTGTTTRYTTCTTGCATATTTASTAGAACATTTTGAAACAAAATTCTTTAGATCTYAAGTGGAAAGAATAAGTGCGATTAAAGGTGAYTTGTGGATTACTTTTATTCTTGGATATTAAACAAATTTGAAAAAAAGTGTTGGGTATGTGTTATATTCTTTGCACGACTGTGGRTCCCCCTAAAAAAATTATTTGGGGGTTTGTTCAGAAAATTTTTGGGTGGTATTTTGCCTTTGGCGGGGGAAGTTTCTCGCCTTTGGTGGTTTAGTGGCGCATGGTATTTCAACCCATGGTTTTCTAATTTTGGTTAAGGAATTAAGGTTATAATCTAACATGGGTCAATGGATTAGGGGTTTTTTGGATGTTGCAGGATCCTATATATTTTATTGTAAACAATGAAGTTGGATAATGAATAGAATTATAGGTGCGACTCTAAAAGAGGCTGTTGGTTTTCCCAGTTGGGTTTCTAGGGTAAATCTCTCTGTATATGTGTTATTGCATTTTTTTTTTTGTGTTAAGAATCTGTGTGTGCATTGCATTAATTTAAAAGTTTTAAAAGTTAAAAAAAGAAAACATGGCATTACCATTCTATGTGGTACGGGGTATATGGTAATCTAGGAACAAAAAGATCTTTCAAGACATCTAGTTGGGTGATTGTGAAGGAAGTTGGATATCCACGAAAAAAAAAGTTTGCGAGAATTCTAAAGGAACACTCTGTTGATTATGGAAAGGCTTGGAATTTCTTTGATGGAGCTTGATAGGGAGTTCTATGTTTACATGGGGTTGGTGTTATTCTTCTTCTTAAGAAATCACATTGTTTTCAACTAAAGTAGTTGATGAGAAAGGTACAATACATAGTTGAACTATATGCAATGTGGCTCCATCTGAAGACAAAAACATAAAAATATTTAAAGAAATTGCAAGCCTTTGGAGACTCTAAGTTGATGGTGGACTAGGCAAACAATAAGTGTAGATTAGATAATATGGTGCTAGAACCACTCATGAACCAGGTTTTGAGGTAAAGGAAATATTTGAAGAAGAACTATCATTTTCTCATGTTTATAGAGAGTTAAATGTAATTGTTTATTAGTTATCTAAAGAATCTCTTTTATTGCACGAGAGTAACCTTTCTGAGCAATATTTTAGAGGAGGGACCCAAGTTTCAAATTCTAAAAGACCTTTGTATTTTTTGGACACATGAAAAATAGATAAGCATGCAGTACATTCGTTAATTGATATGATGCATGTTTATATACATTGATGTGACTGTAAGATTCAACTTCCAAGGTCTCTTGGACTCCCAATGACTTTTCCTATTACTTGACTATTCATATTGTGTCAAGTAAGTAACCCAAAAGGATTATGTTTCCAAAATCCCCCCCTTAATCCAAAGGGGTGTATGTGATTCCAAGGTGAGAGATGATGTTTGAAAGTGGGCAGTTGAAATATGGAAGTGTGCAACTACTGATGGCTGAATGTGCTCTATGAATCTGGTGGTTTTGGGATGACCACAAACTAAATGGATAAAAGAAGTTGATGTCTTCTACTAAATAGAGGTGGTGGTTTAAGGAAGACCACAAACCAATCTGGTGGTTTAAGGATGACCACAAACTCTGGAACCCTACTCTAGGTTCAATGGTTCCCAAAACATTTCCTAAGTTAGCTAGAAGCTAAAAGATGATGTCTTCTGCTAATTGGAAGTGCTCTCGATGCTAGTTTAAAGATGACCATAAAATTTGATGTAGAAGAAGTTGAAAGTATTCTACCAAGTGGAGGTTTAAGGGAAACCACAAACCATTTTCTAGCATAAGTTGTAATTCTACTACTAAGTGGTGGTTTAAGGAAAACCACAAACCAATCATCCTCTCTTGTTTCTACTCGATTAATAGGATTTCAAAACTTGAATCTTGGATGTCAATTGTTGATGTTGTTCCCCCTTGTCAGGGACCAGGTGAGAAGAACAATATTTCTCCACTACAAGATTTGTCAACACTCGAGTGAAAATTCTATGGCATGACTGAGATATCTTCTTGGCTATTGATGACCATCGACAAGAAGTCATCCACCCATAGTAGTTATTTACTCTTGCATTTTTCTTCCTGTTAGAACATTTGTTTGAATGATGATTTTGATTTCCACAATGCTCACAAGGATGAAGATCGAATCACTGATCTTCCATGTGGCCAACTCGCTGACAATGTTGGCATATCAAAATATTCTCTTGAACTAGAGTAGGTGAATGTGAAATTTCTTGTAGCATTCTGACACTCTAGAACTGGAATGATTTGGTGTAATCCATATTATGAAAGGTGACATCATTTTCATATCCGATACTAGTTCTGTGATTTTTGTGCCTAATTTCTTCCCAAGGTCTAATGATTGGCCTAGAAAGAGGAAGTTGATATGTACTTGAATTTGGAGTTGGCTCTCTTAGTTGCTCCTATGTTGGTTGTTGGTTTGAATCGGTATCATCATCTTCATCATCTTTGAAAATATGGTTCTAAACAAGGGCTAGTTTAGAATGTTGTCGAAGATTATTTCGCTCAAGTGCATCGCGAAGGAGTCAAGTATGAGGTTGTATTCGTGATACTTTGACTCACATAACATGCAAGAAGGTTACAACAGATTGCAAAGTGTTTTTTCCAATGGTGATTGTATTTTCCACAGAAGAGAGGATTAGATTAATCAATAACTCTAACAGTTCCTCAACTCGAGCCATAGCTAATACCTCACAGGGTTTCTTGCAACTCCACCCTGACTTTACAATAAAACTAAAAAATGCAAGCAACAAATGGAGGGTTTCATCTTCTACCGAAAATGCACCCGCTTACAAGGAAAACACAAGAAAACTTACAAAACAAAACTATTTGAAAGTATACCTAGAGTTGAAATGTCGCAGATGATTTTGAATCTAGTTCTCCTTTGATTATGAGCACAGTTTTTTTAGATAAATCCATGATCTGAGAACATGGGCCATCAGAGCACATGTTTTTTCAGATAACCCCATGATCTTTCTAAAGATGCATTTGAGTTGGGAAATAAATGGTGAATGTAGGCAAGAGGATTTTAAATGGTACCCAAATAGAGATGATCAGGGTAGTGGTTTACGGGGTTTTATTTCCCAATGTTTCCACAAATACAAAGGATGGGAAGTCATTCTTGTGCATACTTATCCACCAATGTATCAACAATGTTTTGATGTAATAAAGAGAGCGAGAGTTATTTTTATCGTCTATTTTTCTCTCACTTTTCAAATCATAGTAACGTCACTTTGAATTAGCACTATGTGCACTAGGAATCACCTTTCAACAATGCTATATATATATATATATATATATATATATAGTAGTTTGCAACCAGAACGATCGTTCGGTGATGCCCAATAATGTTGCAGAGGATAATGAGAGTGGGCATTCAAATTTGTGGATGTTGAATTAAGAAAACAATGAGAATGGACACACAATGGAAACACATTGTTTAGAATACTATTGGTAGGAGAATTAGGCTTTGTCCCACCTATGATATAGTGTTTGTAGAGAAATAAAACAACAACGTTTCCATCATCGAACAAACCCATTCGAGGTTTTTTTTACTCGCGGACTGACAAAGGTTCAACTAAAAATGATTTAAGAACAACACCTCACGAGCCCAACCTTAATATCTTCCATAGAAGGACCACACCATTCCAAAGCCCATTATTGTATTCTAATATCTTTGTTAAGTAAGTATTCAAATTTGGAGCTTCACATAAACCAAGTAAGTCAGAAATCTCCCAAGAATGGATAATTTCTATGAGAAGTTATCCTTCCACGCGCATGGATTAAGCTATGTCAAATCATCAGGTTCCATTGTAAAACTGAGCATTGTCTTCAAGTTGCATATGTAAATCCAATGATATGTTTTGAGAATTTTAAATCCAAAACTGTTGCTCATGATCAACCCTACCTCCTCTATTATCCTTGAAGCCATCAAAAGAAGAACAATGAGTAGAAAGTTGCATTCTGGTAAATCCCACTTCTCACAACATAATTTCGACATAGTGAAATGAGAAGGGAACATGAGGATCACACAACACCTCAGGAAACCCTAAAAATTGCGTACAGAAAACCAGGAAATCACATCAAAATGGAATGGAAGATTGGTTGAAAAACTAAGAAGATTGAGTGTGGGGAAAACCACAGAAACATAAGAGAGGTGTTTTGGAAGAAACCCTAGTATCTTCTAATGACATGGATGTTAGATGAACGATTGATGTACATGAAATAAAACACCCAAGGGAATGAGGTGTTTCTCAACAACTGACAACTTATTTCAGGCCTAAAATTCTATAGGCTTCAATACCACTATTGGACACATGAAAATAGATAAGTGTGGAATACATTCATTAATTGATATGATACATGTTTATATACATTCATGTGACTGTTGGATTAAACTTCCAAGGTTTCTTGGACTCCTGATGACATTTCCTATTACTTGGCTATTCCGATTACGTCAAGTAAGTAACCCAAAAGGTTTACATTTCCAACAATATTGATATAGGGGTTTATAAAGTCCTTGTTTTTTGTTTCTCTCTGTGTTTTTTTTTTTTTATCTCTTATGCAACCTTTGGGCCAATTCAAGAAGGATGGAAAAGTATATTTTTTGTAAGGTTTTCTTTAAGGATCCTAGGAAGATTGTAATAAGTAGTAATAGGATAGAAATAGATACAAATCTAGGGTATTCGTAACGCTATTTATTTTTTGAGCCTTAAAGGGTGGTCATATGTATAATATTTTCATTTCATACTTAAAATATCTAATATAAATTTTTTTGCATGGAAAAAGGTCCAAGTGACAACCATGCTAACTCACCATAAACCAAACATTTGGAGCTAGTAAAGTATGGGAATCCACTAAAGAATTTTAGAAGCATCACAAGGATTCCAAAGGGATATGAACCCTAAATATAACCCTAATTTAAGATATAAAAACCTATTATAAAGAGGGAAAGGGTGTTCGACAAAACATGGTATTCCACACATGATGAACACCTTCAATAACCACTCACAAAACCATATCAAACATCGATATTTTTACGTGGTTAAATTCCTCAAAGAGGGAAACAACCCATGACCCCAACCAACATGACCACTTGAGGCAATATATTAATGCAAAAGAAAAATATTTTACAAGATATTTTCTCACAATCAATCATTTGCAAATGACCCTCCATGTTCTTTAAATAGAGATCATGGAACAATCGGGTTTCAAGCCACAAATCAATGTAGCCGTTAAGATTGAGGAGAATATGATCTGTTAGATCACACTATGTCTATAACATATCGTGACCATCAAATTACATAACTACAAATGCATACTAAAGAAACACACTTTTACCTAAAGACACTTTAGATCAAGTTGATCTTAACTAAATCCTAAGTGCTTAAATATAATAACATCCACCCTTAAGAACAACTTGGGATATAATTGAAGGATTTACAAAGGTGACACAATAGGATAAGGAAGGAGGCATTAGAGCCTATGCCCCCTTAATGCCAACTTTATGAAATCTTAACATAGATCGAAGTTTGTAAAACTTCACTTTTGTAAGAGACTTTGTGAAAATGTCTGCAACTTGATCTTCTATAGGGAAAAAGGGCACTTCAATAACTCAATCATGAATAAGATTTCTAGTGAATTCCATGTGTATATTGATGTGTTTTCCAGCTTGATGTTGAACTGGATATATAGAGAGCTTGATGGCACTTTGATTTGTGCACCAAAGGGTGGTAGGATGTTTCTACTAGAAGCCAAACTCTGAAAGGATTTATCAAAGACACAAGGTTTCTTGACTTGCATTAATTGTTGCTCAATACTCTGCTTCTAAGAAAGAAATAGAAAAATCATGTTGTTTCTTACAAGCCCAAGTGATAGGTCCATAACTAAGGATGGAAACATAACCTGCAATAGAATTTTCATCATTGGGGTCGTCATCCCAATATGAATCCGTGAAAACAACCAACAAAGGAGTCCCCCATGAACTATAATGTATCCCAAACTAAACTATACCCTAGACATACTGAAGTGTCCCTTTTTCTACTTTCAAATGGCTTTCATGGGGTGTTTGAATATACTAGGAAACAAGACCAACAACAAAGGAAATATCATGATGGTTATGAGTCAAATATAAGAGGCTACCAATTAACAGACGGTACAAAGTGGCATCAACTTTGGGAGTAGTACAAGTGGCAACAAGTTTGACTCTAGAATAGAAGGGAGAAGGGCCCGGTTTAGAATCGTCCATGTGAAATGGGAAAAAAATATCACAAGCATACTTAGATTGGGAAATGAAAATTCCTTCCTTAGTTTGCAAAACTTGGAGGCCAAGGAAATAATGAAAATGGCCAAAGTTTGTTAATTCAAATTTATTTTTAAGATTGGATTTCACATGGGTTAAAATTTTAGGGTCACTACGAGTGAGGATAAGGTCATCAACATAAACAACAAGGATTACAAGATGGCTCCCTACTTTCTTGGTATAGACATTAGGTTCAGAATGAAATCTAGAAAATTCAATGTCAATAAGAAAGATGTCCATTTTGGCATACCAAGCTTGAGGAGCTTGCTTAAGACCATAAAGAGATTTCTTAAGGAGAAAAAACAAGGTTGGAGTCATTATGGACATATCCAGGGAGTTGTTCCCTTTATATTTCTCCTTGCAAATCCTAATGTAAGAAGGTGGATTTAACATCCATCTGATGGATCTCCCATTTATGTGAGGCAATAAGGGCTAGAACAAGGTGGATGGAATTCATTTTTTCTATGGGGGAAAAGGTTTTAGTATAGTCAATGCATTCAACTTGAGAGAAACCTTTGGAAACTAGTCGAGCCTTGTGTCTTTCAACATTTCCATTTGATTCATACTTAGTTCTATAAACCCATTTACATATGACAAGTTTTCTTCCTTTCAGAAGAGGTACAAGATCCCAATTATCGTTCACCATTAAAGACTGATACTCTTCATTCATTTCTTTGTCCCAATTTGGATGGCTTGAATTTTTTTCAAATGTGTTTGGATCATGAGTTTATGAAACTTGATCCAAAAGAAAAGAGGATTTCTAGAATTGCGAATGTGTCTGATGTTGATCTCTAGGATCACCAACAAGATCACCCGTTGCTTATTGAGTTAAACAGACCCATATAGGAAGTGATGGTATTGGTGCAAGTTCATTTTCAATGGGATCATCTAGAGGAAGGTGAGTAGGTGGAGGTGGATTTTCATCATCACTGTCATTATCTAAAGAAGAAACTAGAATAGGAATATAAGATGACACAAATGCCAAAGAATTCACAAACACCGAATTAGGCTCACAGGACAATAGATTCTCATCAAATTTAACATATTTTCTAATAATAATTTCATTTGAATGAGGTTGAACAAGTCTATAACCTTTGATATCTTGAAAATATCAAACAAAAATGCACTTCTCACTTTTAGTCTGCAATATTTTCCTTTTCTCATTAGGAATATGAGTCCACGCTACACTACCAAATACACAGAAGTGGGTTACATCTTGATTAATTTTAGCCCATTCTTATTCCAATGTTATGTTTTTTAAAGCCTTTATGGGAGTGTGATTTACTATCTAATTTTCAAAGTTGATGGCTTCCACCCAACAATGAAGACTTAATCCCTTATACTAGATCATATAATTAGCCATTTCTTTTAATGTGTGATTCTTTATCTTAGAAACACCGTTTTGTTGCGGTGTATATGGAATAATATGTTGCATTTGAATGCAATGTGCAGTGCAATAACTTATAAATTTGTTATTCACAAATTCGCCTCCATTATATGTTCTTAATCTTTGAAGTTGATGTCCATATTTTTTTTTCTACAAAGGCCTTGTAGGCCAAAAAATTCACTCGTAAGTTTTAAGAAGTAAACCCAAGTGCATATGGAGAAGTCATCAATGAAATTTAAGAAGTACTTGCACCCATAAAAATAAGGAGAAGAAAGCAGACCACATAAATAACTATGAACAAGTTGAAAATGATTCGAGGCATGCCAAGAGGCCACACGTTTGTCAAAACTATCTTGATGATGTTTGTCGAGAACACAACCAGAAAAAAACACCATCTCTGCAAGAAAAAAGAGGAATTCTCACCATCATATATTGATTACACAATTTTTTTTCCAGGTTATAAATCTCGGGGAAAATCCCCAAGTACTTCCTCTCATTTCGAGGATCGTACCTAGGGTAAACCCTAGAACATTCATGGCACAAAGTTCATCAACAATAGGGCTTGAATCCATTAAATCAATATAATCATTATGAGCTCAACATGTCACTTGAGGGCATTGAACCCAAGTGGGGAGAATAACAATCATTCCTCCCAACCACCTGAGCTAAACTCAATTGACTTATGTTGATTACATAGTTGTTGCAATGAGAAATAGTTTAGATGACCAAACTGCTCATGCCAATTTTTTCTTAAGTCATCGCTATGAGAAACAAAAACTGATGGAAAAGATGATGACCCAAAGTTGTCAAATTTGTACAACATGGTAATATCATCAACAATTCCAGTTGCTAGGACATGGTTAGGATATTTTGAATCCTTGATTACAACTTAGTGAGGTGAAAATCCTACAACTTTTCCTTCACTTGAATGGGTGATTTGATACATTTGTAGAAGGTTACAGGAAAGACTTGGAACACATAATACATCATTGAAATGACCATTATCTACTTGAACTGTTCTAGACCCTACAACACTAAGAGATCTATCATCATCAACAAATATTTGTTTGGTGTTACATTCATTAAGAGTAGAAAAAATGGATTTATCCTTATCCATATAATAAAATGCTCCAGAATCATTAATTCGTTCATCAGATGAAGAAGTAGAATTTGCATTGAGGGAGAAACCAGAAGAAGAAAGTGCATGTCCATGAGAAGAAGAGGTAGAAGAAGAAGAATCAATATCGATGTTGTGCTTATTCATCGTTGCTTCTAAGGCTTCCATATTTTTAAAACATTTAAACTCCATGTGACCATCTCACCCAAAAAAGTTGCAATGCCTATCAATATTCTTATTTTGGATTTTGCTCGTATGCCACCATTAGGAGAAAAAGTTGGTGGAGAGGGTTTGGGACCCTTGTTTTTCTTATTTTTGTGATTATTTTTCTTCTTGAGATGCTTAGATTTATCTTTTTGTTGGGCCACTAAGGATTTGTTAGATGTACATGCAGTGTTAATCACTCTAAGTTGCAAAATATTATCTTGCTCTCTAATCAAAGAATCACAAAAATAAATAAGAGTGAGTTCTTTATAAGAACTCCCTAGAGATTCTGTAGTGGCATAAAAGGTAGATACAAAGACATAATATACACTACTAATCTTAGTAATAATAACATAGATGCATCGATCATCCTTCGGATCTATGTTACATTCTATACACAAAATTCAAAGTTTTTTAAAATTTGATAAATTATCTTCAATACAAGGAAAATCATTGGGACTTCAAGTCATTAACCGATTTTCAATCTGGTGGGATCGAATCACATTATTTTTACCAAACACAACTTCAAACTTTTCCCAAGATTTATCTCGGTCATCAATTCCTTGAAGGTGAAACTGTAAGTCAAGAGAGATGGACATTATGATTAGTCCATGTGCTTCGTCATTCTTATTATCACATTTGGATTTCTTTTCATCATCATAGGGGTCTTGTTCTATTCCCAAGGTAATCTAGTACAATCATTTACTTCTTAGTACATCCTCCATATGGGATTCCATGAGAAGTAGTTGGTACTGGTAAGCAAAACATCACTTGGAGAAGCCATATTTAAATATGCAAATAATATGGATTCAAAATATAAAACTATCTGCTTGGATGGAAATCTCTAAAAAAATGGAATTTAAAAAAAAACATCATTGAAAACAGACTTTGGATATGAAAGTTATGCCCTTTTGAAAAATGACATAAACGACGACCAAGGCGTCACATAGCAGATATAATTTGACCCACATGGTGATGGATGTACAAAATTCAATTCCTTCTCTAGCTCTCCTATAAAATCACTTTTAAAACTAAGTTACTTTATGAAGTTACCCACTTTTATAGAATACGCGAAAATCAATTTTACAATGAAGTTACTTTGTAAATTAAAATTGTATACAAAAAGTAACTAAAAAAGAAATATTAAAGCTACTTATAGTGATTCACTTTTATAATTTAAGTGAAATGAGTTTTACAATAAATGCCTAAACTTTTTCAAAAAGTAACTGAAAAAGAGACTTGAACTCAAGACCTCTTACTACATAAATCAACTTTCAACCAAGCGAGCTAGTGGAAAACACAATATAATTGTACAGGAAGAGAATGGGGTTGTTGGGACAGGGGCAAACCCAGGGTTTAATGCTTCAACAATGCACCAACAAAACCCTAACTACCATCCCTTCTGACAACACCTGCAAACCAAATGAAGTCTCACCTGAGGTAGAGGCAGGGGGGGTGGGTTGCAGAACTCAAGTGTCTACAACCAAGATAGGACACATATATGTGATTTCAAAACTTACAGAACACTTAAAAAACAATATGCATTAGTTCATAAGCCTCATTCACATCGCAGATGATACCCTAAATACAGATCAACACAATAACAATAAGATCAAGTAGTTTCAACCACTTAGCACATAGCCTTAGATTAGATCTATCACATTCATCATACATAAAGAAATAAGCATCCATAGATCTATCTAGCATATATAAGGATCAACGCACTACACAGATAAATACACAAACAATATTAACAACATCGCACCAAGCACATCAGAACACAAGATATACGTGGTTCATCCTAGTGTGGGGCTACGTCCACCAATATTCTTCTTCTTTATTAGTCTTCAATCTGCTTACATTCTTCTGCTCCTGTGCACAGAGCCACAGAGCCTAGCTTCGCAACGAACAGGTGATTTGTGCATTGAGCACCAGATCCACCTTCCTACAATTAGGTCAAGGCATAGAGCCAACTCCTTATTAGCACAGAGCCTTACTTTACACAGTCTGTTGCACAAAGCAACTCATAACTACTTGCACTTAGCTCTGCAAGTCTTAACACATTCTTGCACAAAGACAATACTTCTTGCACTAAGCCAATAACTAGAACTTCATGCACACAACCAATGAGCAACTCGAACTACTTCTTACATCACTTAGCTACTACTTATTTATACATTACAAAAAGGCCTAATCATGGGTAAACCCATGGGATGACATCCATTAACCCATTACATAAACACCAAAATCCCTTCGCTGGGTCCACAAGCCTGCAAAATGAGTGAGATCTCGCAATCTCAACTTCGCCTAGGTGCTCCATCTTCGACCAGGTTGTCGAAGTCCCGAAAATGGTCAAACACGACCAATATTTCCTCAAAACTTGGTTAAGGGCCAACATGCCCCCAACACTCACCTGTTGATCAGAATCTGGACCAGGGGTCAAAATTTAGCCCAAAAATGAAAGTGTTTGGAATTGCCTCAAAACGAACGGGTGTGTAGTCCTTGTCATCACGAACCCAACACACTTTGAATGGGCTCAAACGGACATCGGATGAGTGAGATATCACGATCTGTTCGATTTGCCAAATAGGCAAAAAAAATTGTTGACTGTACAGTTTGTATAGTCCGTACAACTGACGTGGCAGGGTCCATATAGCTGACGTAGCATGACTGTATGTTGAGGTGGCAGTTGATGACATGGCAATCGTTTATTGGCAGATGTGGATGAATCCTGTTTCGACATGTGGCATCATTGTAGAAAATGGTTTGGTGCCACGTGGCCCAGGCATGGGCTGCCACGTGGCACCTTTGTATATGGTGTAGTTCAAAATATTATGGAGTCTGTGGGGATTGAACCCCGAACCTCCCCCACCATGGAAAATCTTTGGAAAAGGGCACCCAACCGGCGCGTCTACCATATGGTTCTTACTATATCATGTTTTCATTTATATTTAAATTGTAATGTATTACAATTTGGTGTGGGGTCCGGGCTGGGGCTTAGCCCCAGCCCCCGGTTGCATAACCCCTACCATATGACCTTGCCACTTTGCACGGGAGTCCATATGAACTACCCACAATTTTGGTGTGCGTATTTTTAAAACAGTCCTCCAACCCACACGCTACCACTTGTCATGCCCAAAACGAAGTTGCTAACGATGCCCCTTTTATGCGTTGGGACGTGGCCATATGGCCCCCATGCGCCCAACACCTTTGACTTTCGAGGCTCTAATTTCGCTAACCGTTCTATATTTTGGCACGTTTTATGGGCATGCGCATGGGTGCTGGGTTTAGGGATGGGAAACGCCCAGAAGCCAGGTTACTCACACACAGGTGCGTTTTGGTGAACCAGAGACATCAAGCTTGAAGGAGGAAAATGGCAGGAGGCCTAACTTCTTCATTTTTTGGCCAAATGAGGTACCGAAAAAGCCTAGATAGGGGTTTTTGGACGTTCTAAATCCATTGGCACAATTTTAAAAGGCATTTGAAGACTTATTTTGCAAGTTTTTCACCATTGAAGCTTCAGGGAGCTCTAGGGAGCTTAGGGCCCCCATTGATGGAGGCCATGCTCAGATGAGCCCAAGTCTGTGTTCTATGAATGAATAGTCATTTTTGACTAATTGTTATGATCTGAACACATTGGGATAGGTTTTAGATCCATTTGAGGACTTTTACAGGTGTTTTTTCCACAAGGAAGCTCAGGGAAGCTTAAGGCCACATGTAGAAGAGGTCATGCCCGAATGAGCCATGGTCTGTTTTCAGAGATATAATAGTCATTTTTGGGGTTTTTTTGTATTCTGAAACCAATGGTACAGTCATTAAATCCATTGGAGTTGAGCAGAATATTGTAAGAGAATCTTTGACAAACTAATCCCAGAGAGCCTAGTCCATTGATGGAGGCTTAAGGAGATGTAGCCCAGTTGGGGGTGAACTCCTTTATCATCTTGTTACTGTTGTGAGTTTGTTGGTTATATTTGCTGCAAGATATGTTTGTTGTGTATTTATTTAAAACACATATTTAACTTTACAAATACCTCACACATAAACATTTAAAAGATGCATGAACTTGACACATAAAACCTCTTGCATAACTAAGACATTGAGCAAGGTCCTGAAAAGTTTATTTTAATGGAGTAGAGGGTGCTTGCATAGAAAACCAAGTCAGCCCCATATTTTTAGAACAAGTGGTATTAGAGCTTAGTTGTTTTTCTCATTTGATTGCCATTGATAGCTAGAGATTTAGTTGTTGGTATTATTGTGCAAGTTTTGTGTTGAAGTTTGATATCTTGCAAGGATGGAGGAAGCTTCAAACATTGATAGTTCTCATAAATCTTCATTATACAAGTTCTTTGACAAAGAGATGTTGAAAGTGTTTGTTACCATGAGAGAGATGGTACAAGAGTTGTGGGAAGATAGAGAAGAGAGCATTGTCCTTCAAGAGAAGTTGATGGCCATGAAGGAGGAGAAGCACCAACTTCTTGAAAAGTTGCATGAGATGGAGACTCAACTCCATGAGGCAAAGGAAACCCTTACCAAGTACATGCATGAACATGAGGTATGTAATGTTGGTTTTTCTTCAAATTCCTCTCAAGATGAATGCTTTGGTGTTTTTGAAAATCACACTAGAGGAATAGGGTCAAAGTTATTGTTAAAAATGGGCTATGAAGGTAAAGGGTTAGGCAAGAATGCACAAGGCATTGTTGAGCCTATTGTTGTTGAGGAGAGGCCCAAGTATAGGGGTCTTGGATATGAACAAAGAGATAGAGAAAATTCCAAAGTTGAGGAGCAAGGGAAAAAGTTCCAAGAACAACTTTTCTTGCAAGTTCAATCCCTCAAGCATGCAAAGCTTGTGTTCAAGATGAATGCAAATGTATGAAACAAGAGAGTTGTGACAACCATGAGGACAAGAACAGATTTGTTGGTCTTCAAAAGAGAGCTAGTAACTCTTCAAATTCACCTCCTTAAGAAGGCTATAAAGGTGAATGTTCAAGAACTTTTGTTGCAAGTTCAATCCCTCAAGCATGCAAAGTATGTGTTCAAGATGAATGCAAATGTGTGAAATGAAAGAGTTGTGACAACGACGAGGACAAGAACACTATTGTTGGTCTTCAAAAGAGAGCTGGTAACTCTTCCAACTCACCTCCACAAGAAGGTGATAAAGGTGAATGTTCAAGGTATATTTCTACCTATCATTTAGTTTCTTTTGATTATGTTAAGCATGGTAAATTTGCATGTAAAAATGGAAGAAAAAGTCCATGTACATATTGTGGTTTAGATAACCATCATGTTTCAAGATGTTGGAAAAGATTGACCACTTTCAGGAAACATTCCAAGCAAAGACAACTTGAAAAGAGGATGCAAAAGATTTGCACTCACTGCTAGAAGAGGGGTCATCTCATTGACCAATGTTGGACATTGCATCCAACCACTCATCCACAGCACAAGATGCAGATGGATAAAGAGACTGGCAAGAATGGAAGAGGAGATTCCATCATCGATGTGAGTCAAGATGATTCACAAGAAGACGGTTTTCAGTAGAAAAAGTCACCATTGAATTGGCTTGGTAAGAAATGGTTAGATTTCTTGAACAAGTAAGGCTTGCATTTTTCTGTTTGTAGATGCACATTTCATCCTTATGTATGCATTTCTGTGGAAAGCATGACAAGTTGTAGCAGCTCATCATAACTTGTATGGTGCAAGTTTGCATGTGAATGCAATTCATTTGAAGGCATTCTTTTTGTTGCACAACTTCGCCAGGAGGATGTAAAAGATGGGTATGATGCTGACTTTTTGTAGCCATTTATAGCTTTTTCATTTCCAACTCTTATGTACCCACATGTTTTTGGGTTTATGTACTTATGTTTGTACTTGAAGAAGAGTTGAAGAGCTATGCACATGCATGTGATTTGTATGTGTGTAAACAGTGAACTTGGTGATAGTTCATTATGAATGACTCATGATTATAACATGATTGTGTATCATGAATGTCAACTTTTCATTGGGAATGTCGATGTGTTTCAAATGAGTCTTGACTTGTGTCGATATTGTCTTGATGACTATGTTGTGTCGATCATGTTTTTCGACTTATGTTTAGTCGATGGTGTTTGTTGGCTTGTAAGTCGATTTTGAGTACACAAAGATGTAGGAAAATTCCATGTGCTTTGATGAAGTACAAGATGTGACTCTGTTTTCTTGAAGAGAAAAAATACTTTGTTGGCATCATTTCCAGTCTTGTATAAATTTGTTTTCAAGATTGATGGTTTTCTTGGTTTGTGACAAGATGTCGTAGGAAAGTTTTTGCAGCCATTGTAGAGCGAATTGTGTTGACGCCAAAGAGTTCACAAGAGGGACTTGATTCTCAGTGGGAAGGTTGTCAGTCTTCCAAGCACAAAGAGAACAGTGGGTCAACAGCAGCCAGAGAACAGTGGTTGAGGGACATAGCTAGTTACAGTACAAGGCATGTCAAGCTACTCAGGTGATTGCCAAAAAGAATTTTCAAATAGAATCAGTTGATAGAACTTGGAATTAGAAGAGTATTGAAGCTCAGGCAGATAATCATCAGCTTTTGTGGGTCCAAAATCCTTTCAGTGGGAAGGCATGATCAGAATCTAGACCAGGGGTCAAAATTTAGCCCAAAAATGAAAGTGTTCAGAATTGCCTCAAAACAAACAAGTGCATAGCCCTCATCTTCACGAACCCAACACAATTTGAATGGGCTCAAATGGACATCGTATGAGTGAGATATCGCGATCTGTTCGATTTGCCAAATAGGTAAAAAAATTGCTGACTATACAGTTCGTACAGTTGACGTGGCAGGGGCCGTACAACTGACGTGGAATGACTGTACACTGAGGTGGTAGTTGATGATGTGGAAATCATTTATTGGCAGATGTGGATGAATCCTGTTTCAACACGTGGCATCATTGTAGCAAATGGTTTGGTGCCACGTGGCCCAGGTGTGGGCTGCCACGTGGCACCTTTGTATATGGTGTAGTTCAAAATATTATGGAGTCCATGGGGATCGAACCCTGGACCTCCCCCACTATGGAAAATCTTTAGCAAAGGGCACCCAACCGACGCGCCTACCATATGGTTCTTACTGTATCATGTTTTCATTTATATTTAAATTGTAATATATTACAATTTGGCGTGGGGTCTGGGCTGGGGCTTAGCCCCAACCTCCGATCGCATAACCCCTACCATATGACCTTGCCACTTTGCATGGGAGTCCATACGACCTACCCACAATTTTGGTGCGTGTATTTTTAAAATGGTCCTCCAACCCACGCACTGCCACTTGTCACGCCCAAAACGAAGTTGCTAACGATGCCCCTTTTATGCGTTGGGACGTGGCCATATGGCCCCCATGTGCCCAACACCTTCGACTTTGGGGGATCTAATTTTGATAACCGTTCTACATTTTGGTGTGTTTTGTGGGCATGTGCGTGGGTGCTAGGTTTAGGGATGAGAAATGCCCAGAAGCCAGGTTACTCACACACAGGTGCGTTTTGGCGAACCAGAGACATCAAGCTTGAACGAGGAAAATGGCAGGAGGCCTAACTTCTTCATTTTTTGGCCAAATGAGGTACTGAAAAAGCCCAGCTAGGGGTTTTTGGACATTCTGAATCCATTGGCATAGTTTTCAAAGGCATTTGAAGACTTATTTTGTAGGTTTTTCACCATTGAAGTTTCAGGGAGCTCTAGGGAGCTTAGGGCCCCCATTGATGGAGGCCATGCTCAGATGAGCCCAAGTCTGTTTTCTATGACTGAATAGTCATTTTTGACTAATTGTTATTCTTTGAACACATTGGGATAGGTTTCAAATCCATTTGAGGAATTTTACAGGTTTTTTTGCCACAAGGAAGCTCAGGGAAGCTCAAGGCCACATGTAGAAGAGGTCATGCCCGGATGAGCCATGGTCCGTTTTCAGAGATCTAATAGTCATTTTTGGGGTTTTTTGTATTATGAACCCAATGGTATGGTCATTAAATCCATTGGAGTTGAGCAAAATCTCGTAAAATAATCTTTGACAAAATAATCCCAGAGAGCCTAGTCCATTGATGGAGGCTCAAGGAGATGTAGCCCAGTTGGGGGTGAACTCCTTTATCATCTTGTTACTGTTGTGAGTTTGTTGGTTATATTTGTTGCAAGATATGTTTTTGTGTATTTATTTAAAACACATATTTAACTTTACAAATACCTCACACATAAACACTTAAAAGAAGCATGAACTTGACACATAAAACCTCTTGCATAACTAAGACATTAAGCAAGGTCCTAAAAAGTTTAATTTAATGGAGTAGAGGGTGCTTGCATAGCAAAACAAGTCAGCCCCCTATTTTTAGATCACCTGTGACTCATCCCGAGTCACTTAGATCTGGGGAATGTTGTTTCGAAGGAAGCTCGAGCTGCCTCGACTTGCTGCTTCACTAAAGCCTCTTGCTCAACGAACTCCTAAATCACTTGCTTGGTAACAGGCCCTTCCAGGCGTTGTTCGACGATCGCAACTACTTGGTCTAGCTACGAGCCTTCTCCTTCAATCTCTTCAAAAATTGTGCAGGCTTCATCCCGCACCAGCTGTAGTCTCTGTGTCACTTCCATGTCTCTTCTCTTGATGGTAGTAATATGCTGCTGAACTGGACGCTGCTCCTTTGATATCTTCATTTTCTCAACTGTAGTGAGTGACTTCATCTGTGCCTGCACCGTGGATGCCTACTGCTTCACCTCTTGTAGTTGTGCTTCCAATTTCCTGAGATTGAGATCTTCTGCGAGGCATTCGTAGGTTTGCGCACAACGATTGATCAAATTCTTACATTATAAGGTGAGTGTCCTTATCCTTCCGACTGCGCTCTTGGCAATTTCTTCCCTTTGATTGCACACTTATTGCGGGTTGCTCGGCACTACTTGGAGCTCTAACTCTGTTACTCTTGCTTGAAGTTGTTGAATGGCCTCAAGGAGCTTCCCTACTTGAATCTCGACTGACTCTTGTTCCTCTTGTGCCAAGCCCGACACAGAGAGAAGTGCTTTAGTCACTGCCTCTTTGACCGCAGTCTGATCTGCGAGAAGCTGGTCTTTTTCATTTTGCATCGTTGCTTTGTCCTCCTCGTACATTGCCCAAATTTCATCTTTCTCCATTTGCGCAGCTCGAAGTTGCTCTAAGACCTCCTCCTTTTCTTACTTCAAGGCTTATGTAGCCTACTCCTTCTCTTTTTGGGCTTGATGAAGTCAAGCCTCTATTGCATCTGCTAGCCTTCGTAATTAGGTAGGTTCATCCCCCAATTCTATAATATTTGACGAATAAGGCGCAGTAGGTACTGCTCATCTCGAATAGATGGCTTGTTGTATCTCCTTTATCTCCTTCTTGATTCTGTCATACATCGTCTCCTTCTTTGATCCATGTCTCTACAAGATATCCTCTGAAGCATCCTCCATGACTGCAATTATGACATCGACATCGTCCACTGTGAGCACATTCTTCGATTGGGGTTTATTGGCATGGGTCTTCTTTCTTGCTGAAGGTTTCTCCAGGGGAACCTTCCTCTTTTGTGGTGTTTCTGTCGTGGTGAGGGGATCCTTCGATGGTGTAACTTCACCTTTGCTTTGTTTTTCTCCTTCTTCCCCTCCTTCTTCTTGGTTCACCGTGTCTCCTCCTCCTCCTTCGGGTGAATCAAGCTTACTTTCCTCTGAGGCACTGTCCTCCTCATCAGTTTCTTGGAATTCTTCCTTTTTTTTTTTCTTCTTCACGCTGCTCTTCCCGGCATGCTCAACCCGAGTGACCAAGGGGCTTACTATGATGTCGAGGTCAGAGATTTCTACATCTTCAACCGGTATGAGGAACTCTGCTAGTCATTCTTTGGTGATCTCTTCCATGTCTTCATTAGTCAGCTTATAGTATGACTGTATCTCCTCCTTTCTTTCATCCCTGTGCACGGTGATATAGATGAAGTGGCGATCTACGCGGAACTTCACAAATGGTCTGTACTGATGCAATGTATTCGATGTCATGTGGGGAAATGCATCAATAACATGATTCAACTACTAGTAGTATGCATGGAAGACAACAATCGACTGCCACTGCTTCGACATATGATTTGTATACAACAAGGTGGAGAAACTTGCGGTCAATGGATCGGATGGCTCAACTTCTAGAAATGTCACTCCTTCCTGCATCTGCCAAGCGACAAAGGTGATCAATACCAGTAACCATCTAAAGTGGAATTCATAGCCCTGATCCTGCGCTTCGTGGTATTCCTTCTCGAGCTCGTTGATGAGGTAACTCACCCAGTTCATTTGCATTCCTTCTACGCACTTCCCTGCAAGGTCTACTATGAATCCAGTGACCAGTGTTGGACAGTTCTTTCTGACGAGCTTGGCAGCTATAAGCTGGCAATCTAGGTGCACTGCACCATCCTGGATGGAGTCTACCTTGTAGCCTTGCTTTCCCTTTTCTACATCACCATAATATTCCTTGATGCGTTGTGCCAGGGACCAATCATAATTCTTCCATGGGTAGAACTGCTAAGGGTCCGGTCCCTACATGCTCAGTCTTTTAATGAGATGGATCAACGTCGGATCCACAGTGACACGACTGTTGAGCCATAGATATCCTCCGTGGTAGCACAACAAGAGGAGTTTAATGCAAGCGTTAACCTCCTGATGTCGACCGAAGTGAGGGATCTTCATCACATTTAGGATTGTCAACTATGTGAGCTCCTTAATCAATGGCTAGGAGACTATGCGTGACTTCTTCCCAGTCATTTTCATCAAATATCATTGCGGTGAAAGCATCATGTATTTATTCCTGTCTCTGAGGTTAAATTCGTTGTTCCTCAGCATTGGGATATGTCCTAATTTGGGTCCAATTACGTGTATCCCCTTCGAGATGTATGCGGTAATCAGCATGTACTTGAAGTCACGCAGGATACTGTTGCGATTAACCATGCCATCCAAAGGTGGTATGTAATCTGGAAAGACCGACGGGATATGCTTTGCATTAGCTAGATCGTCGCGATGCTTTCTTTGCTTCTCAGTCGCAGTCTGGCTAGAACGATGTCCGGTTGAGGGAGATGCTTGCAATCCCCCATTCGACGACACCTGTAGTCCTATAGACATAACTCTTTCAGCCATGAGGTCCATGAGAATCTCCTCCATAGACTTCTCTAACGCGCTAGCTTCACCCAACATTCGCACTTGTAATTAAAGGAATCGGGTATGAAAATGAACAAGCGAGGTAATCAAACAGATGGCTAGGTATAGAAATCACAACACAATATACACTCGATTCTCTATTAGCTAGGGAAATCACAAGTGGAAAAAAGTGGTCCCGGCGTAGCGTTCAACGGGTTAAATAAGAAACATCGTAACAGATTCCTCCAACGGGCATGAAGGTGTACATCAATGCGAATCTATCCATTATGGTGCGGTCCCAAAGGTCCAATGACGTTCTTTCCATTAATAACTACGTTTCTAGCTATTATGGAGCATCAGTCTAATGGTCAGGGTGCATCCAACGGTCATATAGCTTCGCCGTGGCGAAGTCCCATTCTGCGTGGTTCTATTATTCTGGCAAGATTTAGGTTCTGCAAGCCTGCCTTCTGTGAAGTCTTCACTAGAACTTCCCGTAGTTTTTCAAACATGGCTTCCCTCTTTTTGAGATTTCTTGCCTTCTTTCCTGTGATCTGAGTTTCTAGATTCCTCTTTCCATTCTTATTCTTATTTTCTCTTATCATAGTGACTTCACGCTGTTAATGGTCTTTCAAAGGGTTTAAAGGTAATACCTCTTCTCTTACTATTTCTGGGGTGGCTACACTTATTTCCTGCATGGATAGGTTATTTAATCCTTCCCGCGTTCTTTCAACTTTGACAACCAATTCTCTTTCCTTCTACTGCTTCGACTCAAATTGTCGTTCTTCTATCAGTTAATCTATTCTTCTAGCTATGAGATCCCTTAGTTCCTACTTTTTCTGTTCTGTGGCTTCTTCCTCTACTTTTATTCTAGTTTGTTCCTTCTCAATCCAAGTCCTTCCTAACAAAAGTGGAAAAGGGGCATTATTCTCAACAAATTTAAAGACTTCAAATTCTTCTTCAGTCGATGTTTCATGAGCAATCATAGGTACATTAGTAATTCTTCTGCATAGGGTTATGATATTTCCTTTAAACAAGCCTACCCTTCCCAATGAAGGTACCATAGCAGGCTTTCCCAAAATTTCCCAAGTGCTTTCTGGCATAATGCTTACCTGTGTTTCCTCATCCAATACACAGTCTATGTTGAAGTCTTGTATTCTTGTAACTATGCGTTGTTTTTCTTTCACTATCTCTGGTAAACTGATGTCTCTGTGATCATCCATTACTTATTTCAATTGTAACAACATAGTCTTTGATTCTTTCTTTTTATGATTCTCTAACATACCCTTAGTCTCTTAACCTTATTTATAGTTTTCTTGTCTCATGTTCATGTTTTCAACTTTGACAATCATCCTTGGGAAATCCTCAACCTCATGACCAATAGCTTTACAACAAAGGAAAATAGGACCTGTACTAGGGAATTCCTTAGCAATATGTCTCGGTCTTCTGCAATTATAACACAATATCATTCCTCTCTTTCTTTTAAATGATCCACAACCTCTCATGTACTGTGCACTGGGATCACAGTGCTGGACCTGCAATCTGCAAAAAACAATTCTAGGTTCCTGCATCCACTTGTTAGTCCAAAAATTCATTCTATGCATAGGAATAACATATCTTTCTCTATTTCTATGATATTTATTCAGATCAACTCTTTCTTCTAATTGTGCCCTAGTTTTCATACTAGGACAAAATCTATCAAACATACCTAGATGCATACTTTTGAAATAAAATTTTCAACTTATCTTACCTTTACCAAAGCACAAAGCTTTAAGATCTTACCTCTTTTCTTCATATCGACATTCTTTCTTAGTACATGACTTCACAAGTTAAGTAGAATACTGCGCACTACAACAACAGATCTACGCACAATGATTTCTCT
Source organism: Picea engelmannii (assembly GCA_009831015.1). Classification (NCBI taxonomy): domain Eukaryota; kingdom Viridiplantae; phylum Streptophyta; class Pinopsida; order Pinales; family Pinaceae; genus Picea; species Picea engelmannii. The sequence continues at coordinate 327,889 of ML785682.1, read as the reverse complement.
TTTCTTTAGTTCCCAACAATCACAGTTTCAAGTCCAATGACAACAAAACCATTTGTTGGCACAGGGGAAGACCCAGGGTTCAATCCTTCAACAACGCACCAAAAAAACCCTAACTACCGACCCTTTCGACAACACCTGTGAAGAAAATGAAGTCTCACCTTAGGTAGAGGCAGGGGGGGTTGCAGGACTCAGGTGTCGACAACCAAGCTGGGACACAGATATGTGATTTCAACACTTACAAAGCACTTAAAAAAAAATGCATTAGTTCATAAGCCTCATTCACATTGCAGATGAAACCCTAAATACAGATCAACACAGTAATAATAAGATCAAGTGCTTTCAACCACTTAGCACATAGCCTTATATCAGATATAGCACATTCATCATAAATAAAGCACTAAGCATCCATATGTCTATCCAGTATATATAAGGATCAATGCACTACATAGATAAATACACAAACAATATTAACAACATCACACAAAGCACATCAGAACACAGGATATATGTGGTTCACCCCAGTGTGGGGCTACGTCCACCAATATTCTTCTTCTTCTTTATTAGTCTTCAATCTGCTTACATTCTTCTGCTCCTGTGCATAGAGCCACAAAGCCTAGCTTCACAATGGACAGGTGATCTGCGCACTAAGCACCAGATCCACCTTCCTACAATCAGGTCAAGGCACAGAGCCAACACCTTATCAGCACAGATCCTTACTTTACATAGTCTGTTGCACAAAGAAACTCAGAACTACTTGCACTTAGCTCTACAAGTCTTAACACATTCTCGTACAAAGCCAATACTTCTTGCACTAAGCCAATAACTAGAACTTCATGCACACAACCAATGAGTAACTTGAACTACTTCTTACATCGCTTAGCTACTACTTATTTATACATAACAAAAAGGCTTAATCATGGGTAAACCCATGGGACGAAATCCCTTAACCCATTACATAAACCCTAAAATCCCTTTGCTGGGAACACAAGCCCGCAAAATGAGTGAGATCCCGCGATCTCAGCTTCGCCTGGGCACTCCATCTTCGACCAACCTATCGAAGTCCCAAAAATGGTCAAACACGACCAATGTTTCCTCAAAAATTGGTCAAGGGACAACATGGGTTGTTATTTCTTTGCCTCGAAGTGCATTCTTACCCCCAAAACTTATGTTTTTGTGTTCTAATACAAACACAAGCAATTGTTTTTGAAAAAAAATGAATCTCAACAACAATGGAGTTAGATCTCGATTAGCTTACCTAGAAAATGCAAGTTTTCGCTTAGTTCTTGATTTGTTGAGATTGCGTAGAGCACACGACAAAGAGCATACACAGACAAGAAAACACTTTCTGCTCTATTTATGTTTTTTCAATATTGCACAAAGCGCATAACAAAGAGCATACAAATACCAAAAAGAGTAGCAACCTGGAAATAAAAACAGAAAACCAAAATATTAACTCTGTAAAAAATAAATTAAAAGGGGCATATTCAAACTTTATACTTCCAGATCTGACTAAAATGATCATATATTTGGAAAACAAAAACCCTTTTTAGTGAAAAAAATTGTTTCTAGCTAAAAGAAGCACTCGATATGCAATGGAATAGTCCTGTCAACCCAAAAATGTACATAAATAACATAAACCCAAAATACGACAACATAGCTTCAAGATCTCGATCTACAATGGGAGCGGGTCTTCAAACAAGATCTGATGCCATGTTCAAAAAATAGGGTATTCCACACAGGAAGAACACCTTCAGTAACCACTCACAAAACCATATCAAATATCAACACATCAATTTGTTTACATGGTTAAAACACTTAAAGAGAGAAACGGCCCACGACCCCAACCAACATGGCCAATTTAGGCAATATATTAATGCAAAAGAAAAATATTTTACTAGTGAGTTTCTCACAATTGATCATCA
>ML785682.1:297784-313886 GCA_009831015.1 Picea engelmannii | reverse complement strand
ATGGTAACAATGGGTTCCGCATTGATGATTTTTTTCCCTTTATTGTGCTTTGAATCAAAGTCCAAGTCAGGTTCTAATTCTTTTTCTTTGAGCTCAGACACCAATGAATGTTTGGGGCGACATTCATCTATGTTGTGATAGGGGATTTTCTGGAACTCACACCAATTTCTAGTGTCTTTCTTAAACTTGTCATTACCCTTATTTGCCTGTGTCTTGGACTGACTCTCTTGAGGTTGGCCTTCCTTGTTGACACATCCTTCATTCTGTGAGTTAGGGTTTCCTTTTCCATGCTTCTGTTGTGGTGTATTTTCAAAATTGAACTCCTTCTTACTCCGCTGCTTGAATTTCTACTCGATTTTGACTGCATATTGATAAGAAACTCCTAGTGAGGAGATGTCCAAGAAATCCATATCTGTTTGGATGGACCTGAGCAGACCATTGCATTAATTCAATACCAAGTTCCACTTGGAGTCTTTGATACCCAACTTTGAGCACAAGGTATGAAATATGTTAGTGTACTCTGGTATCATCTAGTCTATTTTCTGACGCTAAGTCATCTATTTCATGTGCTGGTCATCATAGTTTTCGACAGGGTATAAATCCTCCTTTAGGGAATCTACAAAGTTCACCCAAGTGGTTTATCCTTTGAATGGTGTAGATTCACTCTTGGTGTACCTCTCCCAGTAACTTTCCCACCAAGATTTGACATGAGGAAGGGATTTAAGGAGCGCGAAGGTGATATTTTCATTGTCGATTTTTTTTTGGATAGAGTAATAAATTTCTAGTATATTCAACCATTTTTCTAGAGCATATGCATCTATCTGGCCTTCAAATAAGGGGATAAAAAATTGAATTGTACCTTGAAGGTTGTTGCACCTCTGAAATGGATACTTTTTTAAGATGCCTTGGTCACCACCATCGATAGTCTCTTAAGGATATGAGTGAATTTGTCCATCATCTCGTTCCTCTATCGCATGCGGGATTCCTCAAGCAACATATTGAAAGGATATCCTTCTCTATCATCTCCCTTTCCTTCTGCCATGGGAGGCTTCTTGGGTTGGCGAGAGCGATTGTCCTCAAGTGAAACTAGCTTGAGACCAAACTCTCTATACCCTGACGTCGTTGGGGACCTGCTCTGAGAAATGACAAGGAGCAGACTACTTTGATACCACCGATCTATATTATCTTGAGAACAAAATGAAGACAAAAATACAACAGAGATATAACAAGGAAATACATAGATATATTGCAAGAAACACAAAAATATAGTGAAACCCAACTTCTATTAATGAATAAGAGAGAAAAACATTGTAGAACATAAACTGGGAGAATGGGGTAGCTTATCTATGAAAAATAAAGAGATGTTGGCTACACTTCACTTGAAACAAGCTTTACATCACACTCCATTGCATGCTTAATGGGCCTCCTTCATCTCAATTATATATGAGAGAGTGAGAGGAGAACAATTCCCATGATGCATGTGGGATAAATTGGTATAAGTTTATAAAATTTCATAGGCATGTAAAACACTAGGACTTCCGAGGAGGTCACCCATCCATGTACTACATTATCCTGAGCGTGATTCACTGTGGAGTAATGGGATCCACTCCATTAATTCTATGTTGTAGGCATGTACATAAGACCACTAGGAAATCATTACATAATGTTTGTAGTAACAAATAAAGATGGCATTGCATTCCATTCCCCATCAGAAGGGTGAATATCATGGTTTATCAAAACCATAGTCTTGAAATTTTGATTCAGTGGAAAAGGTGGATGGCCACCGAGATCCACCTAGATCATGAAGTGAAGAAGTAGGTATCGGAGTTGTTGGAGCAAGGAGTCATAAGAAAATCACCTCACCAATCAATTCCCTTATAGTTAATTTAGAACCAAGAAACGGTGGGACTTGGAGAATGTGCATTTACTACTAAACTCTAAACAATATCAATCTTATGATCTAGTTCCCTTTTCATTGGATCAATGACTTATTAGATTAGTTTCAATATTTAAGGTACTTCACCAAGATGAATTTGAATTACAGTTATCATCAAGTGTAGATCAAGGAAGAAGACACTTGGAATACCACCTTCAATATTAAGAAAGGTTTATATGAAGTTATGGTTAGTAATTCCTTTCAGTTTGCATAATGCACCAACTAATTTTATGTGTTTTGTTACCAATTGCATATTTGATGTGCAAATTGGGTAAAGTGGAGAGATTTAAGGAGAATCCCCTTGTTTTGGCGATTATAAAACACCCTTGACTTTGTCAAAATTGAATTGAATGATGAATATAAGGTAGCTAGGGAATATCATAAATAAGAGAGGGTAATAAATGACCCTCATGGAGGAGTGTCCACGCATAAAGGATGCCATGTATGGCTGAAATTGTGAACTGGGGAATTTCATTTATCATTGGAGAGTTGACCCTAATATGAGGGGTCCCAACTTAAAGGAGAGACCTACATAAAATTAAATGTTTATCATTTGACAGGTCAACCCATACATAAAGATGACCCAATTAAAAAATAGATGTATAAGACTCATTTCAAAGAAAAAACAATATTTTTGTCATGGAGTGCTTGTGTTGAGGAGATAATAGGTATCTTAGGGTTTTAGAGGCTCTAAACAAATGAAATCTCTCTGGAAATTGCACTCTCACATGGAGAGCCTCCACTTGGCATTTGAATATCATTATTATGTAAATTTTAGTGCCCATATGGAGCCCCTTAATTAGGATTTGTCTAGGATAAGAGCGTGCAAATAATGAGAGTTTCATTTGTGAAAGGAGCTTGAAAGAAGTGTGAATAAGTTCTAAAAGGATTAGTTGAATATATATTTAGAGCGTAGAAGTCAAGGACATTTGAAGTTGAGGTTTATCATCTTTTATTTGTTTTTTCATGGGTGAATTGATGGTTGAAGTTACTTTGACAAAACTAATGTAATAATATTTGAAGATGGGGTAATTTTTCTCCAATGACAAGAGATAAGGTTGAGGTGTAGCCCTCCTTATTACTTGTTCTTATCATTGTTCAAAAAATATAAAAAAAATTGGCCATGTTTTCATATTGAAGGGATGATGCTATCTTAATTTCTTGTTCATATTTGCACATTATCTACTAGATTATTTGTAATTGTACTTGTGAGGTGCACATTTGGAAGGGTCCTCCTTCTCATTTATGCACATAAAAGGAAATCCATGTTGCTAGTTGGTTCATGTTATTAATAGACTAACTATGCCTCATTTAATTTGGTTCGAACCTTCTTGATTATTGATCCTAAATCCATATCCCAACTAGGAAGACATTGGTTTATTCTTTCACCTGTATTATCTCAAAGAAATATCAAAAAGTAATATTTTCTAGGGTTCCCCCACTTGTGTTGGAAAAGGACCGACCTAAAGTGAGAGGAAGCATTATTGTGGTGGCATTGGGAAATACTCCTAAATTCCCTGAGGGTTTCACTTTGTTAAGGGACTTTATGACATTTGAAGTGTAGGTTTGGGATGTAACAAATTGACACCATTTATAGGAATAAAATATATTTCTGAAAAAACTTGAAGACTATGCTTCAAGGTAATTGGTGAGAAGAGAAAGATGAATTATAAGTATCATCTAGCGACTTCACTTGAAGGAAGTTTGATATGCATGAAGATAATCCACAAGAAGTTCCTCACAAAATCTCGTTAAAATACTAGTCAAACCTTGGATATATTACAGAATAATGTTGATGAACAATTTAACCCATATATCATAGTTATTAGGTACTCAAACATTTGATTCTATTAAATTTATAAGATACTTATTTTCTAATAATCCAAGGAAATATATTACAATAGGTACCCTTAGTTAAATTATATTTATAATACACTAGATATTTCCTTTATTGTTGGATCTCGTCATGATTTACCAGATAAGGCCATACAAATGATTCCTCTATTCCATGAAAATAATGTAATCACAATGAAATCCCACATGAAGGAATTCATTAGTGTGCTCAACATATTGAAAGTTCAGTATGTTGATGTTGTTTTGAAGTTGTTTATCTTGTCATCAAATTATGATGTACTTGATTCATGTATGGGTCTAGATGATGACAACATCGACATGTGGGAAGAATGCCAAAGAGTATTCTTTGAGAAATGGGAAGAAAATAAGGACAATAGATTCCTATTGGCCACTTTGAATGAGGTGAAAATAAAGGAGAATGAATCAACCAAAGAATTCAATTTGAGATTTGGTAAGTTCAAAATATTCACAAAGACACCAAGCCTCCAAGAGAAACCATTCTTATCCATTATGTATATGCATTTGATGGATATTTTGATTTAATATGAAGAGATAAAAATCCAAAGGATTTAAAATAAGATCAAAACATGGAAGTAAAGTTAAAAAAGAACATCTCAGCTTCATGAGAAACTGATTTGTTTGGTTTTTCAAGGGAATCAAGTTCTAGGGTTGAAAAAAATATTATGGCAATAAATTTTTCTAATCCAAACTCACATGCCATGACAAAATTGATAAAAGGTGTGGAGAAACTCCAAATATCTATCATAGGATTATAAAACTAGTTGGTTCAAATGGAGAGTGCAAAAAATTAATTTCATCCAATAAGAAACTTCATCTTTGACAAAAATATAAGAATGGAAGAACTAAGACCTATCATACCTATGAATCCTACTAATATGGCGGAGGAAGAAGAATATATGTGGTGCATATATTGTCATAGTTTCCATGCCAAAGACACATGCATGCAATTCAAAATATGGGTATGCAAAAAGCTACAAAGGAAGGTATGTCTAAAAATGTTAATGATCTAGATGATTGATTTTTTCTAACAATGGGGGTTACATCTTCACTTTAAAAGGAGAGCCTTGTGTTTCTTTAAATATGGTTTGGCTAGAATTAAAAAATAATCTTATAAGTGTTTATAGGGTACAAGCATTACTGGGTGAAGGACCTTCCCCACAAATATTCAAGGATTATGGTATGGAAAAATTATACTTGAAGGAATCAAGATATTAGTAAGGGGGTCTTGCATAAGTATGGATTCATGGAGGGTGAAAAATGAAAATAAATTTCCCCAATCTATGCTACCAATAGAGATCCTAACCCAACAAACAAAGTTGTTCGTAGGTTTCCATATCCAACACTAGAACAACCACATGAAGGTATATAAAGTGTTATTGTGTAAAATTTGGATTTTCCTAGTGATTTGTCAAGAATAAAAATATTTGTGCCTCTCACTAAATTGATGAAGATTTTAGTGCAAAAGGAGAAGTTGAGTAAATTCTAGCCATCAACTAAAAAAATGAGGATTATCCCATAATGTCTCAAGGCATGAATCAAGGAAGATTTAATGGAGCTCTCTCCCCATTTTATATCACTTTAATGGTGAATGACATGTTGCTTCATAATTGTGTGATAGACTTAAGGGAATCAATCAATGTGATGTATTTAAAGGTCATGAATCAATGGGGTCTTCAAACCACAATACCTTATATGAATATGAGCACCATGGACTCAAGGGAGATCAATGTGTATGGGTTGATCAAATATCTCTAGCTCAAACTTGTCACTTATCCAAATATCACTCTTCTAATGGAGGTAGTGGTTATTGATCTCTCACATGCATGGGGTATGTTGTCATATAGGAAACATGTAGCTAACTTAGGTGGGAATATTTACATGGATTTATATTATGCCACCATACCTATAGTTGAAAACACATATGTTAAATTGTATATGATGAAATACCATGTTGAAGACCCTATGTGGTAAAAAATGAGCTCTTGTGCATTAAAGGTGACTTAGAAATTATGCTATCATGGCTCAATGCATAGTTCCATCTTTGGAAAACACACTAGATGAAGGAAATGGAGCTACATGGAATATGAATTTTGATGGTGCCCAATCCAAGACAGATGTAGGAGTAGGGATCACATTCACATCACCTTAAGGTGATGGCACCTCCTTCTCTTATATATTAGAGTTTGATTGTACTAATAAAATCATGGAATATGAAGTATTATTGTTGGGATTAGAGTTGGTGAGAGAAATGGGTGTAAAGGTGCTATAGTTTATTGAATATTCTGATCTAGTAGTGCTACAAGTAAGAAACCAATTTTCCACGAAGAATGAGAGATTAAAAAAACACAAACATGTAGTATGGGATGCATAGAATTGTTTGATGAATTTTACATCATCGTTGTCTCAAGGGGTGATAATGAACAAGATGGTGCATTGGTTTTTTCCATAATGAATCTCCAACCATGTGAAGAGATGATTCAAAGTAAACAAAAAATGGAGGTTATTTTCCAACCTTATGTTCTAGAAAATTTTGACCATTTGCAGTTGTTTCATGATGATGCACAAGTGCTAAGGTTCTTGGCCAACCTACAAGAATTCTCCCCATTTTAGATTGATTGGAAAGGATAAGATGATGTAGAACCAAAGGTCATGCAACTGAAAGAGAACAAGATCCCTAAGAGACTTATTCTATTGGAGAAGATTTTTGACCAACATGGCATATTTCAAGAAGCTGAAGAAGACAAATATGCCTAAAGACATGGAGAATACAAGTACATATTTGCATGGAATTATGATGACCTCAATTCTTATAAAAGAGACATTATTAAGTATATTATCCTATTGAAATATGGAGCCAAACTCTTCAAAGGAAAACAAAGACATATGAATCCAAAATTATCCCCGATCATATAGAAGGAGTTGCAAAATATGTTGGATGATAAATTTATTGTTCCCATGAGGCATTCACCATGGGTAGCTAGCTTGGCATTGGTTAGAAATAAGAATGGTGAAATCGGATCATTTGTTGACTTCAAAAAATTGAACCAGTTGTCTCTCAAGGAAAATTATTTTCTCCTAAATATGGAACACTTACTACAAAAAATCACTGGATCAGGTATGATGTCTAGGTTGGATGGATTTTCAAGTTATAATAAAGTGTTTATGGAGGAGGGAAGCTAATATAAGATATCTTTTACTCCACCATGGGAGACATTTTTTTACCTTAGGATGCCATTTGGCTTGTTAAATTTCATACCCACATGTCAGAGAGCTATGGAATATGCATTCAAGGATATCATGGGTAAAATAATTGTAATTTGTCTAGCTAATTTAATAGATTTCTCTAAAGAAAGAAATGCACATGTTCACCATATTAGGCATTTTTTGAAGATGTAGAAAATATGGGATATGTCTAAATCCAAAGAAATTAGTTTTAGGAGTAAATGAAGGGAATCCACTTAGTAATATCGTGTATAAGAAAGGTGTTAGAATTGATCTAGTAAGAATAGAAGGAATTGAACTTGTACCATTACATACAAATAAACAAGTTATGCAATCCTTCTTTGGCTGAATCAATTTCATCATTAGGTTCATGCCCAACTTCACTGAGATCACTAATCGTAATTGAACTACATTCAGATGGAGAGAGGAGGCATTATAGGAAATCAAAGAAGCCATTATAGTAGCACCAATTTTGATAAGTCCTAATTATTCCAAAAAATTGCAAATGTTTTCCTATTTTCAAAAGATACAATTACAAGTGTACTCCTTCAAAAAAATCATAAAATTTGGGGTGGCCAATAACCTTTATAAGGAATTAGACACTACAAGGAAAACACCTTCTAGTGAAGGTTTTTGCAGAACCTCCCCAAAAAATTTATTCACTGTATGTTTATAATAGAGGTTGCTAATGGAGGCAAGTGACCAAGGGTTTTTTAAACGATGCGCTCAAATTGTACAAATACCATTGGTGCACCCATACATATAATGCACCAGTGAGTTTATAACCAAACACCCTGAAAGTTATTATATATAATCCATAGAAAACAATAGGTTTATTGTAATTTTAATTAAACTATAAGTGGTGCATCATAAACTTATAAACACATCGATGTGTGACCATCTACAACTACAACACACTCAATGAGTTTAGAAATTTTTCTATGCAATATTGGTTTTATTTAAAAAATAATAATAAAAAAAACATTGTGGTGTGCAACCATATAAGGTGTCCTCATGCATTCTTTATATAGGCACACTAAAAAACATTGCAATATTTCATGATATCTCATACATAGGTGCATCATTAGAAAATAAGTGCACATGCACATCTATATGTAAGAAGCACTAAACTAGGTTTAAACATTTTTATTTTTATTTATCTTTATTTTATTTATTTATTTTTATGCTGGGGGAATCGGCAATTCACGATTCTCGTACTTGTGTGACACGTGGTTGATACCCGTCCGCTACCCATATACCCACAGGTGTGCCACACATCCTGCAAGCATGGAACATAGATAAAGTGAGGTGAGAATCGAACTTGAGACCTCCTTTACACAATTCCTTCCATTTGCACGACACATGCCAATCAATCTACACCCCTGCGAGCTATACATTTTTATTACAAAATATAGATTTTTTTATTTAAAAATCAATAAAAAAATAAACAATGCACTTACTAGTCCAAGCACGCACTAATGAACACAACACAACATATCGATCCATAATTGTTTTTGAATATAATAGTGCCCTAGGAACACCTAAACACACCAATGCATTTAATTGTTGGGTGCACTGAGGTAGGGTAAATAAAAAAGGAACTTACCAAACCATGATTTCATTTTTACCTTTCCTTCAATGCTTCAAACCATACAAGCACTGATACTCACCATCTGTATACAACTTCCTTGTTGTCAATGCCATTGTGTTGAAGGATTCCTCAAGTCCTTCACTTCACTAGTGGATTTAGTTCATTGTTGAATTTTTCAAAACAATACCATATTTTCACGTTTTATCTATGTGGTGACCATACCTCCTTAGAAGGGAAGAGACTAGGTAAATTGTTTGTTACCTCTTTATTTACATTTTTAGTGTATTAAAATGTTGAATTTGAATCAAAATTTGTTTTTTTTTTAAATCCACGGGATGCATTTAATTCCTTCGACTTACATCAAACAATGCAATGTGTCATGTTACATCGAGTACACATGTAAAATAATAAAAGAATTAAAAAGCCCACATTTTCTTAATCCTCTTTATAATAATACATGGCATTGTACCGAATACTTCTCAATATTATAAATGCACTATTGAGGTTTTTTATAAAAAAATATCCTAAACTTATCGGTCTCTAGAAAACGTATAACACCACTAGCAATGATTCTCTACATATTACATGCATTAACAAGGTTTATTTATACGAATCATTTTCTTGTGCTTTTTGGTGCATTTTTAAATTTTCAGTAGCATTGATATCAAGGCTTTTGTACAACATAAGTGCCTTGTAGAACACAAATAAAAAATGTGATTATCCCTCTTTGTTGGTGCCTTTTGTAATATTAAGTGACACCGTCTTTGGTGTTTCTTGATATTATAAATGCACCATCAAGTGTACACTATGCTAAAAAAATATCTCAAATTGTCCTTTCTCTAGCCAATGTAATGTAAAAATGCACCATTAACAATGTCTCCATACATATCACGTGCACTAACATGTTTTGGGTGCATGTTTTAATGTTCAATAACATGTGACAGTGCTCTTGCACATCATAAGAACACCATGAAACACAAATAATTGGTAAAAATACTCTGCTTAGTTAGTGTTGGGAAACATAGTTTGTGGTGCGTCTTGATATTATAAAAACATCGTTCAATGCAATCTATACACATAATATACTGGACTTGTCAGTGCTCTATGAAATGTAAGCAGACACTATTAGTGGTGCCTCCATGTATACCAAGTAAACCGAATAGAATTTGTTTAAATATAAAAATTTCCCACATTTTTCAGTGCTCTTACAAATTTAAGGAAGCACCATTTCCGGTGCTCTTACATATTTAAGGAAGCACCATTGTCAGTGCTTTCTTACATTATTAGTGCACTGTCAAAATTATAAATTAATTTTTTTTAAAGTTATCAATTCATTTTGGAATGTATGGACCTGTAGTTGGTGGTATGTCTAAGCATATAAGGTGCACCGTCTAGGTGTCGGTGCCCATGTACAAGTGGTGCACCGATTACTGATAATAATAAAACCTTTTCCACTTTCTTAATGCATTAATTGTAAATATTCACTTACAATGTGATTGATGTTATTATGCACTACGAACAATGCATCTCTATTTTTAAGGTGCATCATTTTGCAATTTTTTTTTTGATTTTTATTAAATAAAAATTGTAATTTATTATAGATTGTTTATGTTGTGTGTATGTTCCTAATGAAATTTGTATGTGAATTATATATATAAATAATGATGTTAGTAGTAACAACAATAGTAATAAGTCAAATCATACAAATTTGTGTAGGAGTGGGAAGCTCCATTTGGGGTGAGGGATATGTACCCTTGTCTTATTAGAGCACACACTACTGTCATTTTGAGGGATGTTGGCCTCCTCAAGTTTTATTATGAGGATACATCCCTCAAGGGAAACACACTTGTTGATGCAATTGATTTGTCATTGGGATCATGCAAGGCATGCATTCAATATTTGTCCCAATATGTGGTACTAGCTCACATAGGAGGATATTTATTTCATCACTAGGTTGTCTAGGAGAGGGGAGGATTTCCCTAGTTCCACAATCTCCCACTTGGTGTTGTGAAAGAGGGTCAAATCACATATGTAGAGATATGTTAGTGTAGACATAACTAACCCTAGTGAATTCCAAGTTGTTGGTGGCCATTTTTTTTTAGGTGCATTTGATGCAAAGGAGGTTAGGTGCTTTATATTATAGCATGAGGAAGTAGAGATGGGTTGAGTAGAGGAATCGTGGATGTGAGAAATATTTAAAATTTGTTGTGAGAAGTTGGGAAATATAACTATGGTTTGACATATTAAACCCATTGAGATGAATGTATGCTTGCATTAGGGAATGTATATGAGGGTTGGTCAAGGAGACTACAAAATGGGGAACAATCGAACTCCAAAAAACATAGTCATGGAGTGGAGAAGAAAAACCACCAATAAGGGCATCCAAAAATTTGTGATGTGGTGAATCAAGAATATGAAAGAGAGAAGAAATAGGTAGAGATTGGTGAACTAAAGGATTGATATCAAACCTGATCATGCCAATAAGAACATAGGGGAACTTGTTTTCAAACTCCATGCAATATATTTAGGAGTAATCAAGGGGATTTGGTTAGCTTCTTGAGAAAGACCGAGTGCAAAATTAGTAGAAGTGTATTTGATGCGAGTCGAGGCTTTAAAATCCCATACAGACATACAATAGACCTTATTAGTAAGGATTTTGGGTAACTTGTATTTAGGATTAGGATCAAATTCTCTAACTGTAAAAAAATCATCTAAGAAATCACATTCATATTCATATTTATGACTAGATGATTGTAGTGCTTGAGAAAAATAAGATGAGAACAATTTTGTTGAAGAAACTAGCATGGAATCCATTTTATTCTTACTCAATTGGTATTACAGACATACACCTTCTAGCTAACAAGGGATGCAAACTGGTGGGATTTACTTGGTCTTTAATGCCTTTCCCTCAACTTTAACTGGACTCTTACTACTCTATTGTGTAATTGATGCTATTGATTATGCAACTTTAATCCATATGTTGAAGAGTAACCTGGGCTTTGATACCAACTTTCAGGATCACTGCTTCAGTGCTTCTACTTTCTCTTTGACAATACAAAAACTAGTTATATGCACAAGAAAGCTTCTAAAATTGACATAATTACTCAAACAAACACTCTTCTTATTTTATTACTCGGAATTATGTTGAGCATGAGGCCTTACAATATTTAATACAAGAGTAGGATGCTTCTAATAGAACTCATAAAGACACCAAGCTCAGATAGGAGGGAGTTTGTGGAAGACAATGAGTTATTGGAATTTTTAATGACACAAGGAGGATAAGCCGTAACAACTCCTCAATGTATTCCAAGTGCTCAAAAAACTCATACTCTCTAAGATTCACTCTTGAATTCCTAATAATCGATAATCATCATATAACCATCTTCATGATAATATTATTTTCTTAGTGCATGTTGGTATATGAAAAGTTTGAGCCATGTAGACCATCGCCATGGTCCAAGATCAATGCACTTACAAGTTAAGATAATTTTTCCATAATGTAATACCATCATATACATTTGGAAATAATCTTAATAAGTCTATGCCATGGATACAAATATTAGATGAAGAATTCATGTGATTGGTGATGTTAAGGAGGAAATGTATTTATTAGAAATCTAAGAGCTGTATGAAATAGTCATAAGGGATAATTTATTTAAGGTTATTTACAATACAAGTCAATATTTGTTCTTGAAATTCATGAGCCTTAATTAAAAATATGAAACACTCAAAACGATAATTTACATGACAACTATTACAACCATATATACGTCATCTCCTAAGCATTTTACATTCTGCTAATTTAGCACCTTCTCTTGTCAGTAAATCAACTAAGCAATTTTGCTTGCCTAGTTTATACACATTGACAAAGTCAAATCCCTCTAGCCAAATGATACATCTTAATAATATACTATTAACTTTCTCTAGTAGCCTTTTTTTCAGGAGGATGCTCTTCATATGCTTTAAATATTTCTTTACAGTAAAATGGACTAGTTTAAGGAAGAATCTGAATCTTTTAATACCACTTTTCACTGCAAGATTTTTTTTGTGTAAAGATGAATAATTCAACTTTGTCTCTTTGAAACAATCAGAAGAATATGCACAAACTTCTTCTCTATGAACATGAGCTTGTAACAGGATTGCTAACCATATTTCATTAGAAACATCTATTTTCAAAATAAAGGATAAACCTTTTTGTGGAAAACTAAGAGCATGAATATTTTGTACCTTTTGTTTAATGTTTTGGACAACTCTAGTCATATATTCAATTCAAGGGTCTGGAGTAAATTTCAATATTTTTTAGAGACTTCTCACATCATCTACTTTATTTTTATAAAAAAATTTGACATAATTCATACATCCAAGGAACTCTACAACTAAGATTTGTCAAGAATGTTGTGAGTAAATTTCAATATTTTTTAGAGACTTCTCACATCATCTACTTTATTTTTATAAATTTTTCTGACATAATTCATACATCCAAGGAACTCTACAACTAATATTTGTCAAGAATGTTGTGAGTAAATTTCAATATTTTTTAGAGACTTCTCACATCATCTACTTTATTTTTATAATTTTTTTTGACATAATTCATACATCCAAGGAACTCTACAACTAAGATTTTTCAAGAATGTTGTCAGGAAAATATGCTAGAGCCTATAAAACATGAGGCTGCAATTCTATTATTCCCTAACCAATTATCATACCGAGAAATTCCATCTTTGTCTTTCTAATATCCATTTTATTTTCTGATAGTGCTAGACCATGCCAAAAAACAACTTCAAAAAATTCTTCTAAATGTAGCTTATGTTCTCTAGTGTCAAAAGAACATACTAGTATATCATCTATATATACAATCACAAAGCGCGGATGTCTAACAATATCCCCCATCCTTTTCTCAAATTCTAATAGAGAATCATTCAATTCAAATTGCATCACCCTCCATTGATATTGTCCATTAGGCACAAATGAACTATATTTGTACCTATATTTTGGAATTATACCAATATTCTAGAATCCACTTTTTAGGCCAAATTTTCTAGATATTGTAGTTAGTTATTTTAGAAAATAAAATCTCTTTAGAAGGCGAGGGATACCTTATTGGTATAACTGCATAATTTAGTGGTTTGTAATTAATTGCCATCAGAATATTTATTAACATAAAATGTTGTACATGCACAAGGACTATGACTTGGCTCAATTAATTTTCTTTCAAGCAATTCTACAATCTCCTTTTTACAATATTTTTCTTTTGATGGAGACATTTTATTAGAAGAATCTCTCTCAGGAGTTCCCTAATATCCTTCTTTATATGGAAAATCTACAAAATATTTTTCATGGTTCCAAAAAGAATTTTTAATCTTGGAGGTGCAATGCTTATTTATATTTTTTACAATTGGATTAAGAACTTGATGACCATGAATATTTGTATTCTTCACAATCTTCTTGATTTTCAACAATTATTTGGGGTATTTTTGGTTGGGTATTTGTGGTTCTATTAGGTCTAGTCTAACCTTTTCAGCGTAATCATACTTTGTTGGCACTTCTACAATTTGACCTTCAACCTATAAACTAAATTTATCTTGGCCAATAGTAAAAGGTAGAAATTGATTTACAAAGCCATGACCTAACAATAAATCACACCTAATGTCATATGCAAGTAGAGTGAAATGACATTTTTTTTCACAAATCATAACATGAACATTTTCTGCTCCATGCTTTATAAAAATCAACTTTGAGTTTATGGATCTGTATCTAGTATCATAATATTCCCAAAGGTATTAAGGAAATGCATTGTATCTTGCACAAGATATCATTTAGCCAATATCTATCTCTGCATCTAGACTATGTTTCATTAGATGATATTTAAATCCTAGAATTCTCAAAAATTGTGAATAGGTTTCATTAGTATTCATACATGTATGATTCTCAAAGGGAATTATTTCCCATGCTTCTTTCTCTTTTCTCACAAGGTTTATGTTTTCTCCTTGTGAGTTGGAAAACATATCACCTTTTGCATCCAATAATTCAAAAAAATATTGTTTTTCTTTAATTATTTCATTCTAAGTATGCTACAACATGGTTTCTTTCTACAATATGCTAAAAGACTTGATCCTAGTAGTATGAGGATTGGTTATCTTGAATGGAAACTATTTTTTTCTTTAATTATTTCATTCTAAGTATGCTACAATATGGTCTCTTTCTACAATATGCTAAAAGACTTGATCCTAGTAGTTATAGTATGAGGATTGGTTATCTTGAATGGAAACCTCTTAGATCTAGGTTGTTTCAACTTGAATTGTTTATGTTTTCTTGAGTTGGACTCTTTTGGAGCATGGTTGGATGTAGTGGCTACAAATATTATGATGTTCCTCAAGCTTGAGTCATGAATTTATTGTTGGATATAGGAAATATCATTGGAGAGATATGTCTAGTGAAAAAATGGTAAGGATAAGTATTAGATTTTTCTTGTTGCAAGAAATGTAACTGATCAAGAATGGCTTCTTCTGGAGGTTCTCGCTAAATCATTTTTAGAAACAAAAAATTTACTTCAAAAAACAAATTAAGAGTAGAGTGATCATAGGTTAATGAGTATAAGGATGTACACGAAGAACAGGGGTTAGAAATCAGATCCCAGTTAGTATGGTTAAGCTAAGTAGAAAATGATTAGGCTATCTTCTTAAAATTCTTGGATTTAGACTTCAGAGGTCAAATAGAATCCCAATGACCTTTCTTCTTACAGATAAAAATAGAAGGACGATTTTCTAGTATAGGACCTGTGCTTAACATAAAAATATATTTTCTTGTTAGAAAAATAAAACTTTATAGGTTTATTTGTGAACTTTCTGCCAGATTTAGTACACGTGCAGTAATTGTCTTTCTTTTGAGATTTATTTTTAGACTTACAACCAAAGAAAATGTTTCAAGAAATTGGTTACAATGCTTACCAACAAATCCTTTATGTTTTTCTCTGTATGCACTATTGTTGAATAACTTTGACTATAATGTCATGGCACTAGTACATTGATCCCATTTTTCGACGATTTACCAATGCATGTTCATCGCCACAACGTCACAAGTAAGATGAAGGAAACAACTAGTTTTTCATTGAGTCCCCTTCGTCGCAATTACAAACTTCAATTGATTGTTTCAATAATTACAAAAACATCTGTCATAAGAGAAACTAACCAACAACAAACGTGCCCTAATTAGTTCATCTCAAATCCATCACATTGTCTTCGCTAGTACATCGGACAATCAATGCATGTCCATCGTAAGAGCGACCAATTATCAACGAATGTTTCCTAGTATTTTGTCACAACAACAATACATGGTCATCACTAGAACATCAAATGATTGATGCTAGTCTATTGTAAGAGAGACCAATTATCGATGGATGTTTCATGGTAGTTTGTCACAACCACATCACGTGGTCGTATTCAGGCCATCGGTAGAGAGTCGAAGATATGACAAACCCC
>ML785682.1:282315-297703 GCA_009831015.1 Picea engelmannii | reverse complement strand
ATATATATATATATATATATATATATATATATATATATATATATATATATATATATATATATATATATATATATATATATATAGATATATATATATTAGTTCTTCCATTGTATCGATTCCCTGCTCCTGAGGGACTTTATGATCCTGTTCTTGGTCCAGTAGATTAGTAAGGAATTTGTATTACATGTGGATAACCTATTTTCCATTGTCCTATTCACTGTGGCCACATTGAACTTGTATTACCAATGTACAACCCATTGGTATTTAATTATATTGAAATGATCATGAAATATATGTGCATCTTGTATCATCACTTTAAGCTTGCATGGGAGTGGATTAAAATATAGGTTAAATAACTAGAGCTCATTATGAATGGTGATATCATTGGTGCTAAAATCTCAAGATCAAATTTAGTGGATGATGAATTGCTATCAAGAGAGAAGAGGGAGGAGCATCCAATTTATTAGCAAGCTCTAACATCCTGACAGTCTGGGAGAAATGCTTGGACATCTCTTCAATTTAATAAGGTTAAGGAAGTCTTGAATACCATCATGTCTTAAATGAATAGAAAGGAATGAAAGAATTATAGAGAAAAAGTCAACCCCCCCCCAAAAAAAAAATACCAATCCTATTTTTGAAAGATTATATTAGGCAAGGGCAATCATTGTGTACCCAATTGTTCTCTTCCTTAAAATTGATCTACAATTGAAGTTAACCAACTAACCACTTAAACAACCAAGGTTTGATGGTAATCTATTCACTAAAATCATTAGAGTATCCTTGCAGAAGCAACAAAAATATGATACATCTAAGATTGAATATGGGGGCATAAAGAACCTACAATGGACCTAATACTTTAGGAATTTGCAATTTGAAAGTTTAAAAATAAAATGCATTATGAAAGACAAGATTGACATACTTACATAACTTAAATTGTAAACGTTAACAGTATGATCTTTGTGGTCACAAGGAACCAAACTTGTACCTCCTACAAAGTATGAGACCATTTTGGATTTGAAGGGGCATAATTGATTGTTTTTTAAGGTCATTTAGAAGGTAACACATTTACTATATGTGGCTCAATAAACAATTGTAGCAGTGGCACACTTTCGAGCCCAAAAAAGTGAAACCATTTGTGATAACTTTAAATAAACCAATCATTTCTTAAAATTAATTAAGCTTTTCTTGAACAAACAATACCACTTGGTAATTCTACCATAGATTTGGCATGATGGATTTCCTTATTGAAAAGTGCATGTATAGAAAATTTCCTACACATTCTGATTGAATGATTTGGATTTTATGAGCAGAATGAAATGAATACAGATTATTATCAAAAGATGCTTAACACAGAATAACATTTATGCAGTAAAACTAATTTCTATTCAATAAGGAAATAAGTTGAAATTGTAAAATGAAGCGGAAAACAAGCTTGCTAGAATGGCGACAGATTATCTATGAGAAGAGATGTGATGACTGCGCTCATTCACAAGAAGATGATTACAATGAGGCTCTAAAGGCCTTTTTATAGTAAACATGAATGTCAAAAACCTAGACATCCAAAAACCTAACCCTAGGAGATGAAGCACCAAAAGTCATGTGGGCCTCGTTTGGGTAAGTTAGTAAATCAACTTCTCGGGGTCGTAACTTTTTCATACAATCTCCATTTTAGGTGCACGATAGACCGTTGGAAAGGTATATCCGAGGAATACACATGTTTCCATCATAATATATCTCTATTTATAGTTTGACTGTGGTGAGCCCTAAAAACGTTGTTTAGGGCCTCAAAACTACCTCGAAAGTCAGGGACCCGAACACTAGGAAAAAACTGCCAAATTGGAAAATTGCCAAAATGAGCCAGTTGGAATAGGTGGGAGGCCACCAACATCCATCTGGATCATTCAAATTCAATTCTATTGTTATATAGTAGATACTATAAATAGTCCTAAACATCATGCATATTACAATGTTGAAAGGGGAAAACAATGCTTTTTCCCTAAGAACTCAATTTTCTAAAAGGAGGGATGTGGGAGGGTGTATGGAAACTTATGGAACAACCATATTTCCAAAATAAGGGCTCTCACCTTCCTAGAATTTTCTAAAACAAGTTTATATGTTCCCATAAAAAATAAATGGGTTTTGAAAAAGGTCCCTAAATGTAGATAACATAATTGTGAAGTTTCAATCGTAAAGACTTGCATGAGTCTTAAACTTAAATGTGAAAAAATACTATTAATACACGGTTAAACTTCAACAAATTTAGTTGAGAAAGGGTGTGTCCAAACTTGAAAAGTAGAAGAAACAGGAGGCAAATGTCCAACTATCATTTCTTCTACAGTAATTGCAATTGCTTCTTGTTGTGTATCTCCTTAACAAAGCACTAATTATGTGTCTCCATATTTGGTTTGTTTCATAGGTCTCAAAATTGTCCTTGATATAGATTTTGGATACTTAATAATGTAAATAGATTTGAAGACCATCCTTATTAATATGGACATTGCATATCATACACTTGAAATTTGAGAAATTTTAAGCCTTTGAACTATTTTAAGGTCGTAGGATTCATTGTTTTTATTCTTATACTAACTTCTTGAATATGACAATGACCAACATCATTAGAAGGAAAGTTATGATAAAATAACTGGATTCTTGTTATCAAGAGGAATGCGCCTCTTACTATCAATAATTATTGGAGCTCCAAGGGAAATGGGAACAAGTTAGTCATTTTGAAACAAATGACTGTCTAATATCATATATGCACCATTATAATTATTTGTTGATGTACATATCATATTGGTAAACTGTAATGTTTGTTGGTATTGATGTATTGCAATGGTATAAATCATATTTGATTTATTGTCAGTTGTGATTCTTCACGTAAAACTTGTAAATACTACATACCATCGTGTGAAATCTAGAATGATGATTACCTTAAAATACAACGTTTTACATATAAGGTGAAAGAAACTAGTCCGTGACACCTCCCTGCTAAATGTTGTCAATACTTTTACTTTAAGTTTTGGAAGGAAATTAAGAACATTACATAATCTGGATATTTTCTTTATGAATCCTGAAAATTAAGTATAGCTCTACATTAGAGACATTTTAGTCTTGCGCATTAGTTGGGTTTAATATTCCAAGACTTCCATTTTTTTTTACTTTTTAAATATTTATTTTTCTATAAAAAGCTTACCTTAACTATTAATAAAATCATTTGTGTACATATTGGGAATTTTTTTGTACAAAATAGATAACAAAAATCCCCAAGTGCATGAAGCCTCACAGAATTTTGACTTTGGGAATATAATAAAGAAGCATTAGTCAAAGCCACTTGGCATAAAACCATAACAACCATACAATCTTTCCATTAAGGAACATAAAGAAGTGTTCATACATGTCCATAAAATTACTTAAGTTGCCTTCGAGATCAAACCCACACCAAAAATGGATGGATGTTATTCTTGTTTTCTTGTTGATGATGAACTGATATATTTCTTTGAATACCAGCTCTAACATGCTTCCATCATTGGAATTATTCTTTTTAGCCAACTATCTTGACTATTTTGTATGTACCAAGTTTTGTACCCAATTTGGCATAAAAAAAGAACATCCCAGAATATTTTAAGTAGTATATCTTCATAAAAGAGGAATACATTGGTATAACTTGGAGCAAATTGGTAAGACATGAGTTTACTAGCTTATATATGGGTTCATGTTGTACAAAGGTGTTGTAGATAGTAACCAATATAATAGAACTAGTTATGCTAGGTCATCCAACAAAGGCATGGTGAATAAAACAAACATGATAGAAATAGACTTGTTAATGTACTGAGCATCCTAAGAATGTACCAAGCCATCTGGAGGGTAAACTAAGTAGGTTTGGGATCTTTATTTAGGTCACAAATATTGTATCTGGGAAGATAAGTATGTGCAAACAAGAGCATTGTAATAAATAGATATTGAATAAATTGGTTGATTAAGAGTGAAAACATTCCATGTGCTCTATGTTGAAGAGTCATATATTTCTAGGTTTATTAGAATAAAATATTAAACAAGGAGACAATTTAACCCACTCAACACCTGCAAAAGAAATGAAATTTAATTATAATGTCCACTAGTGACCAAAATAGGTCAATGGTATTTGAAAGTACAAGTAACAATAACAAAAGAAAAAGTACATAGAGCATCTCTTTCCTAGAAGAAAGAATAAAATGATTTAGTATGAGAATAGAAGGAGGGTTAAACCCAAGATGCGTAAACCCTCACTAATGAAGTACAAACCTAAGGAGGAGAAGAAAGAGTAGGATTTATAACCACAATTCAATAGATGAATAACAAAGTCATTACTAGTAAATGTTTGAAGTTAAGGATAATATTGTATTCCCATCAATCATTGTGAAGTCATTGCTACTAAGTCAGATAATGTCATTTACAAAGTGGCATGAACTAATGGAATCCAACTAGGCTAAGGGATACAACTAAGGAATCTTCATAGAAGATCTCCTAACATCCAAAGTTGATGGGATTTTAGAGGAGGGGTAAATTCTAATGATGCTCCCCTATCCAAGAGAATTATGATACATATGGGAGGAAGTAATAACTCCACTATGATGAGATATGAAACTAGTTTTCTGATCTATTCGTGGAGAAAATTGAGTAAGGGGAGAATGCATGAATGATTTGGTATTCTCCATATCAATATCTCCAATATTTACTTGACACTTGACACTCCTACTGGGCCAAATGGGTCAAAACAAGGGTGCAATTAATTGGGTATATTTGGAGGAGAAATACAAGGCTTGATTTCGAAAGGAAACCAAATATCGAAGAAACAAGGCCAAGCATATCTGATTTGATAATGGAAGAAGCTATAGATGTTCCCTTGAATATTTTTAAAGACAATGAAATCACCCTTGGATCTTCATTCTCAACCTATCAAAGGTAACATAGTTTGCAATTCGTGTCTTCCCAAGGGATATGATGACTTGTTTCGACTTGCATCTAATGAAAACACAACCTCATATGGCCAAGAGGGATCCTAATACCATGTGATCACTGTTGTCAAAGATAGTCCAGTGGCATGATAATACCTTTGATAATCTATAAGAAATCATTCCTTTTATTCTTAACAGTTTTTGGAGGTGGGAGATGGCCTTATTATTAGACCTTTATATGTGTAGACATTGGATTAATGCCCTTTGGAACCCCCTTGGTTAGTTTTAGGTGGGGTTTCATTGAATTCTGGTTGAGATGGATCATCTCATTGGATTTTATAGTTATGCCACTTACATGGGACTTACATCAATGAGCTTGCATTTGACAAAGAGAATTAAACATTATATGACTAAATAATAATTAAACATATACACTGCTTTATAAATACTAAAGGTTAATACCTCATTTATGTGTGAGAGAGAGAGGAAGACACACACACACACAGAGAGAGAGAGAGAGAGAGAGAGAGAGAGAGAGAGAGAGAGAGAGAGGTATGAGTGAAGAGCATAGGGTTTCCATTCCTACGTGCCTCAATGTTATACCATGTAACCTATAAATTGAGCATGAGAGGATGTGTAATTAGGACATAATTTGGATAGAATTACATCTAATTTGATGGAAATGGATGATGACATTCTATGCGAATCCTATAAGGCTACATGGGATTGCATTGGACATAATTGTACGTCTACAAGGAATATATTTAGAAGTAATCATTGAGGGAATATATCTAGAAGTAATAATTGAGGGAATATATCAACAAATATTTGATCATGTTTATTCCCAAACATTGAGACCTTGAGAAAATCACCCAATGTAGGCCTATACCACTTCTCAATGTTTCATACAAAATCATTTCACTTGATAAGAACATATTGGGGCGAAAGATAATTGGTAGTTGGATCCTTTCTCACAGTGCAATGAGCCTCCCTAAAGAACTCTTGTAATATGCACATGTTTTCCATGTTGATCTCCACCTTATGAATTTGCACTATATTCTACAAATACCAAACCTAAGATTCATGATAATTGTATGTGAGACACAATAATCAAAGGGGTGCTATGTTATTAATAATGGATCTACTGCTTGTAAACATGGAAGTTGTACAGAGTTAAGTATCTCTTACTTATCACTCATATTACATGTAATCTTCATCCTAGTTCGTACAAAGGAAATTTGATGTCTATGTGTTTTGTACATAAATTAATTAAAAAAACTTGTTTATGTACATATTTGAAAGAAGCCTCATTATTGAGTTTAATGTAACTAACTAATGCATGAAATAGATACTACACAGTGTAACTAACTAATGTAACTAACAATGTAACTATCTAATGATGCAAGAGAAGTAAAGTATTTGTACCTTGTCAGAAATGCGTTGTGGATCATGGAGGTGACCTCCCTTCAAACCTGCATTTGTCAAAGACAATAATAGGTTAAATGATTGAATAATAACTAAACATCAATGAGCTTTCATTTGACAAAGAGAATTAAACATTATATGACTGACTAATAATTAAACATGTACGACACTCTAGAAATACTAAATGGGATACCACATGCAAGATCCTATTGGTTTAGAGAATAATTTATTCTCTACTAAACAAGACCAACCACATGAAGGTAGAAGCTCATTTTTCCCCTCCCCCCACTCGCATCACTCTCAATTCCCCATACCCAATTATGCATAAAAAGTAGAAAAACAAGAATTAAAGGTTAATGAAAGAAATAATGTACATGCATACAAAACATATAAGGTCCACACACAATTAACAAAAAAAAAAATTGTACAATCAATAATTTATATGCATATAATTTGCATGATGATATGTATAATATGAATAAAGTATTTGGTACTTACAATTCAAGCTTTTAATCTCAAGTAACCACCTTGGCGAAGTTTGTGCTTCCATTTTTTTCTAGTATTGCCTTGGTTTCTTTTGACGTGTCCAATACATATTTGAAACATCTTATAACATACTTGAAAATTTTCATAGGCTCCCAAACACGTCAAAAAAACCAAGGACAAACTAGAAAAATGAAGGTTCTTTGTCATCATCATCGTGTTCTATATCCTGCCTTAAAATTTTCATCCTTTATTTTCCCTCCTTTGTAAGTGGCTTAGACCCATACAATGTAGTTAGAAAAAGGGGAGAATTAGTACTAGACAATGAATAAAGTAGTTAGCAAAAGGGGAGAATTAATGGACAGTGAGAAAAAGTAGTTAGTAAAAGGGGAGAATTAATGGACAATGAATAATTTGACACTATCTTTCTAATGCCAAAGCTAGACGATGTCATAATTTGAACCAATACATAATTCACATTTATGCTATTGTTCTAAAATGTCCAAGTTTTGGATTATAAAGGACCTTTGACTCATATATAATTGTATGTGAGACACAACCATCAAAGGGGTGCTAAGATTCATAATAATTGTATGTGAGACACAACCACCAAAGGGGTGTTAATCTTCATGATAATTGTATGTGAGACACAACCATCAAAGGGGTGCTAAGCTTCATGATAATTGTATGTGAGACACAACCATCAAAGGGGTTATATGATCTTAATAATGGTTCTACTTCTTGTAAACATGGAAGTTGTACAAATTTCAATATATCTTACTTATCACTCATATTACATGTAATCTTCATCCTAGCTCATACAAAGGAAATTTGATGTCTATGTGTTTTGTACAAAAATTAATTAAAAAAAACTTGTTTATGTATAGATTTGGAAGAGGCCTCATCATTGAGTTTAATGTAACTAACTAATGCATGAAATAAATACTACACAATGTAACTATCTAATGATGCAAGAGAATTAAATGATTTGTACCTTGTCGAAAATGCATTGAGAATCATGGAGGTGACCACCCTTCAAAGAGTGCATTTGTCAAAGACAATAATAGTTTAAATGACTGAATAATAACTAAACATCTATGAGCTTGCATTTGAAAAAGAGAATTAAACGTTATATGATTGAATAATAATTAAACATGTACGACGCTCTAGAAATACTAAAGGGGAATACCTCATGAATGAGCTCCACTTAGTTTTGAGAATAATTTATTCTCTACTAAATAGGACCAACCACGTGAAGGTGGAAGCTCATTTGGGCCCTCCCCCTACTCACATCACTCTCAACTCCCGATACCCAATCATGCATAACATGCAGAAAAACAAGAATTAAAGGTAAATGAAAGAAATAAGGTACATTCATACAAAACATATAAGGTCCATGCACAACTAGCAAAACAAAAGATTGTATAGTCAATATTTTATATTAATATAATTTGTCTTGAAAATACATACAATCACTTATTTTTTTGTTTCTTCTTTTTGATAAAACTAATGAGTGTATCATCATCACGTTCGACTTGATCCCCACCTTCAAATATTGGGTCATTTTCTACTACTGGAAGGTGATGAGATGAGCATTCTATTACTTCTAGTAGTAGAACATGGACATTGATGCACTACAGGGGCATCCACTACAATAACACAAAGTGTTAAAAGGACATGGTTAGTTTTTATTCATAGAAGTGTTTAATTAGTAGGGATATCATTACTATGTTTTTTTATATTGAGGAGTAGTGGACACCATTGGTTGGATTTTCGTCGGTTCCTATCCTCTTCAAGCACCCTCATCTACATGCTTTTCCCTTGAAAAAAGAAAAGTTATAAGTACACCATATGAAGGAAATATTTATAATTGTCATATTATACATTTTATTTTGAATAAACACATACCATGATGGGTTTACAAACAACTAGTATCATGGGGTTGTTTTTCACCACTGTCAAATGAACCAATGTTGCTTGCCTACTTAAAAAAAATAGATACATAATTAATTGATGGGTAAAATCAATCGTCAATATATTGAACAAGTAATCAACAACTACCATCTTGTCATTTTATTTACCAACTCATTTGAAGGGTTAGAGTGTGTCTGTGATACCTTCCTTTGTCAATTTTCCACCACAAATTGAAAGCTGAACTTGAAGTTGAGCATCAAGTATTCTTTTGTGGTGGAACTATTGAATGTATCCCCCTGCATCACATGGCATAAGATATGGATTTTTTCTTACTAGTTGCAATTAGATAAAATTTGCATGATGATATGTATAATATGAATAAAGTATTTGGTACTTACAATTCTAGATTTTAATCTCAAGTAACCACCTTGGCCAAGTTTGTTCTACCCATGTTTATCTAGTCTTGTCTTTGTTGCTTTTGACATGTGTGGGAGCCTACAAAAATTTTCAAGTATGTTATAAGATATCACGATTTTTTCTATAGAACTAAACAAAATTGAGCATATTCAATTCAAAATATCATATATTACCTTCCAGAGCTAGGTGGTGTCTTCCCTTCATTTCTCAATGCACTCTCCTATGCTTCTTCCTGTATATTCTTCCATTCCTTCTTGGGAATGGCCAGAGGATGATCATACTTAGGGTTCTTTTTCAATTGAACCCTATATTGATCTCTGACATATTTCAAATATGTATGACCCTCGAGGTGATTTTAGACTTGTTGAATAAATCACCCAACGAGCCGACCATATAGTCTATAAGATTCTTTTTCAAATATTTATTCTGGGAATTCCACCATGTGCGAATGGTGGGCTCGAACATCTATAGAGCCTTGTCATATAAGGTCATGTAAAAAATATTGTTTTCTAAAAATCGATATGATAATTAGATTAAAATAATAAGAAATATGTAGGTTTCAATCAAATGGTAGGAACTATTTAACATATTCAAAAATATTTGAGATTTGTTGTAAATTCAAGGGAACCAAGTTTTCATCCACCAACAAGCTGATGGAGAGTGTTCCCTAGATTTGAACATGTGTTTCCTTAGGATAACAATGCTTTGGCTGCATAGAACCATTATCCTCATGAGATTCACCTTGTAGACCCTCACATGCATGGTCTAGAATGTGTGGTGGGAGCGTCTCATGGCCTCCAATAGTTTCAATCCTCTGAACCACATATGGAGAGGTAAATAGCCTCACAGTTGTGTGGTTCGTGATAGGACATTGTGGGGTTTGTGCATCACTACCACTAGTAGCATCCCCATGACCAAGTTGTCTCGTCAAATCCAAATATGCCCATAAAAATAAAACATTAGAGTGTTTCTCATATAATGGTATCAACAATAATTTCATAAATCAATA
Source organism: Picea engelmannii (assembly GCA_009831015.1). Lineage (NCBI taxonomy): Eukaryota > Viridiplantae > Streptophyta > Pinopsida > Pinales > Pinaceae > Picea > Picea engelmannii. The sequence goes on along the minus strand of ML785682.1, from coordinate 287,521 downwards.
TATGTCAGAAATATATTTTTTTTTAAATTGCGCTTGCCCCAAATTGTACTATATCTTGCCTTAAAAATTTTCATCCTTTCTTTTCCCTCCTTTGTAAGTGTCTTATACCTAGCCAATTCAATGAATTCCCTATTTTCCTTTCTCAAAGCCTTTTGAATTGTTTCCATCGGGTTGATGGAATCATATAATTCATTCCACACATCATTTTGCTTCAACGATGTGCTTGTCTACATCAACAAATAAACATGTTAATTCAATTATTTTAAGAAAGAATTGATATGAAAATCATTGGTATACATTATTTGAGCTAGCTGGTGCCTTCTCATGATCACCCTGCCACATTATAAGGTGCATGGCAATTCAGAATGTTAGAAAATAATCTAAGAAGCATGAGATATTAAAATGTATGTTAAAGATATAAAAAGGAAAACATTAATTACAGGTTTGGTATACTGGTAGAACATATTTACCCCCATAATAAAAGTGCTTCCATCGATTTGATTCAAATCATAATCGATCAACAACTCTTCCCTTGCAGCTATTATTTTCACTGCACATACGAATATTCGATTTCCTTCACGCCCCTCAAATATACAATTGGGTTTCTTTCTTATTGTCTGGGATCTTGTACCATCAATAAGCCTTGCAATATTTCCCGACGTCTTTGGCCTTCCATCAATATATATCTTCGCTCCTTTATTGTAATCGTTGTCTTTTAGTTGTAAATAATTTGCAGCGATTGCATATCTTCACATACTTGGCATATATCAGACCAACCTCAACCAATATCCATAATTGTATGATGGCATGACATACTCCATCAACTCAACAAGTCCTCCATATTTCACCTTTATTCCATCCATGGAGAATAGACCCAGACCATGTATAGACGATGGAGCAATGCGATAAATCCCCTCATTGACACAGAATTCAGTGTCCAACTAAGGAAGTTCATTGAGTACCCATGGTCTCACTAGATGTTTGTACCTTAAAATAACCTCAACGTCACCTATGCTCTCATCATCATAAGAACATGAACCTCCTTCAACAAGAAATAATTTCATGTGCCTATGGAATTTTCTTCCGAACTTTTCACCTCTAGTTGGATGTAACACTTTCCCCCCTCCCTCCAAAAATTCCCTTGCTCAAGGATGATATGTCTGATAGGTACCTGTTCGGTTGTACCTACACTCCATAGAATGAGAAAACATAGTTAGCGACAATATGATTTAATTTATCCACATCCTTCACCTGTGAACATGTGAACATTGGTCTTAAATGCATGTGCCAAGCATGATCATAATAATCACATGTGAACATTGGTCTTGACACGATTCACACTTTTTTCTTTGGTGAAGATGGAATAAGTGTCTAAATATGAATTAGATGGAATAAAGTTTCATACTAAAGGTGGGGCTTGTAAGTTTCAACCATAAGTAAGTATATGATGTGGTAATATCCACTGGTGGTTCTTGAAAGGAAAAATGAATCTTTGAGAAGGCCTCTTTGGTTGTATTGAAGATCATGATCTTGGCTTTACCAAGATTGACTATCAATTGCTGAATATGATCATATAATTAGGCCAAAGTGTTAAGTTGTATTTGTTCACACTCTAGAGTGGAGGTCAACAATACCACATCATTTTGAGATAAAAGGAGTGATAAGATCCAGTGAAGTAGGAAACTGTCATTTACTCAAGAGAAATCACCAGTGAATTGGTTCAATCTCATCAATGTAGACCTCAAAGAGGGTTAGGGAGAGAGGATGATTCTAATTGACACCAATAGTCGACAAGTCGATTGTTTCATTGTTGATAATGCCAATTTTTAACCCCACCCTAAAACCGTTTATGATGCCTCAAGTCCTTTTGAAAATTTGCAAACTATCACTCTTATTCTTTGAAATTATCTCAAAAGATTATGCAATCTTCTGAATTATTGTAGAAATCCATTAAATGCTCCAACGAATTTTAATCTTACATATGAGCATCAAAATTATGAAATGTAAAGGAATGTAACATCCCTAGTTGTAATCCTCGTGAATTATAATGTAATTGTATAAATATGAATTAAGTTGGTGAGCCGATGCGTTGGGGGTGAAGAGCCCGTATTGGTTTAATGTGGTTGGGGGACAATTTGCATATTATAAACTTTGAAATAATTAATAAAAGTAACAATCATTGGATGCGATACGAAAGACATGAAGAATGATTGAGGGCTATGATTCCAAAAAAGAGAGGGGTCCAAGGGGGAATTATTCATGGGTATTAATCCAATCCACATTTATGAAATTATTATCCTTGTGTATAACCTTCTATTTGTTGATTGAGTGTATGAGAGGCCAATCATTAAACTCATGTAAGAGGGTGGGTGTGAATGGTCACATCCCATAGTTATTGGAGAGCATGGGATGAAGTACAATCATCCTTGAGAAGAGTGTGAGTTAAGAAAACAAGGAAGAAGAGGAAATCTGTATGCAAAATAGGGATAATTTTTACATACATATTTTGGGTAGCAAAGGAGGAGTAGAGGGTTGGGAAGAGGACCAACCATGGTATACTTGAAGGCGGGCATTGTTTGGATGCATTTTTATGCTGAGATAGAGGCTCGTGTGATGGTAAATCAGGGTGTAAGCATGTGGTGTGATTTCATGTTGAGGAAATATCTTAGAGCATTGTGAAAGTTGTTGTGAGAAAACATGAAACAACTGAGAGTTCCTAGAGTTCTTGGTTGAGTGATTCTTGGCCAACCGAATGCACTAGTGGCCCTGATAAATGAATGGTGTAGCTCGATGGAATGAGGACAATGAAGGGGGCACATTCCTTGGGTCAACCCTAATAAATGAATGGTACAACCCAAGGGGATATGAACAATGAAGGGGGTACATTCCTTGGGTAGTGCAGATTGTGGGGAAAAGAGAGAGCTAGAGGTTTGGAACTACTGTGAGACTAGAACCTGGGTTTGGGGTTGCTTTGTGTGTAGAGTGGATAGCTAGTGGGCTGGATCTCCTTGTGGACTCATAGCCTCAACTCGAGGGTGGTTTTCTAATGAGATAAAATGATCAACAGTGCCTATGGCTAGGAGGTTCATCCATCGTTTGAAGCTAGTTGGTTAATCATTAACAAATAAGTGTTTATGTTCTATTCTTATGTTAAATTCCTCTGTGTAAATAATTTATATGAATGCTGTGTGTTTTTTTTTTTGCTTAAGAAGTTGTATTCATGTTTAATATACGTTGTTAAATGCATTTAGAACTGTAGTATCAGACAAATGGTCAAAAATGTGTGTGATATATGGTTGGTAAGCTACATGAATTTGATTAGCAGTAAATCTTAATAATTTAATTAGTTTATGCATGTAATGTTTCTCAACTAGGTGTTGGATTACTGAGAGGGGATGTGAATCAGTAATAGCGTAATTAAAATCCTTTTTCTTCAAATGTTATATCAATGTAGAATTATTATCCAATAATGAGCTGTAAGAAATAAACAATCACACACATACATAATACACCAGTGTTTTACGTGGAAACCCAAATTGGGAGAAAACCACATAATGCTTTTTCTTATATGTCTTGAAAAATTACATTCATTGGAAGCAACAACTTCCTTTGTTTTCCAGCTGCAACTGGAAGGAAGCTCCAACCCCCTAGTTTCTCTGGCTACAACCTAAGGGAAGCTCCAACTCCCCAATTCTCTGGCTACAACTAGAAGGAGGCTACAACCCCCAATGTTCTCCGGCTACAACCACCTGTCCTTGCCACATCCTGCCACCTTGAAGTAGAAGTAGAATGATGGAACCATTGTCACATTATCACTTTGAGATATACCACTGTAAATCTGTACCAATAAATCTGAACCATGCATCAACCATGCATCAACTTGTACCTCAACCTGTACCATAAACACGTGCATCAACCATGCACCAACCTGTAATCAACCTGTACCATAAACAAGTGCATCCAACCATGTAACAAGTATGTACCAATCATGTTTCAACTACTCATCAACTATGAATTATCAATATGTACCAACATCATAAACTATACACCTCATGTATGTGCGCCAACTCATCAACTACTTGTCTCAATCATGTACTTAACATGTACCACAACCAAAAGACCTCATCAATTTCATCATCCAAATATGATTTATAGATCTGTAATAGACCTGGTGTATATGATCACATTCCTACAAACCTTCCTTAACTTTAAAAACAAGAGACTAGCATTTTCATCAAACTTTTCTTTAGTCTCACATGCCTAGTTTTGGATTAGTCAACAACCCTAACTTGAAGTAATCATAACTTTGAACCTGTAATGTAGAAAGATATGAAATTGATACAAAATGTTCTTCAATGTGTTTTATGCAATTCCTCCAAGTGTCACTACTTGGAACCTCTCAGAAAATGAGTTATAGCAAAAATGACATACCTTGCTGAATTCTGGCTTATTCTAGAGAGCGACCTTGTAGAGCGTGTCCCACACAAAATATTTGATGAATTGATCTAAAAATGTTACAAAACATAATAATAACTGTAACCTAATGAAAATTTTTTGTCTCACATAATTTGGATCTGTTATGAAGAAGTTATGACGTTTTTACCCGAAACACCTGATTTTGACTAGTTTCAGGACTGGCCACAAACCTTATTTTCCACGGAGTGTAAATCCCAAAATACAATGCCCACAAGATGAATTTTTTATCAAAGATAATTGGATATGTTTTATCACTTTCATAGCAATTTGACGGTCTGAATCATTATAGAAAGAAAGTTATAGCGAAAATGGTGAGATGACCTGTAAATAACATACTTTAGAAAGCACCATCAAAAGAATTTATCCTTCCTTGCATTTCGGCCTTATTTTATTCACCTTCACTCAGAATTCTGGTTTAGATATCCTTGGTTACCTCAGACACATACAGATATTCAATATACTCAAGTGTGATTCAAATGAGAGAGCCTTGCCTCTTATTTATACTCTCCAAGTAGCTTTCTTAAAAACATCTTATAGGTCACTTGGCCCACTTTCCTTATTTTAGGGTTGGGTCCACTTCTAATTTATACATTAAATTTATTATTGAAATAATTTATTTTGTATTCACTTTGAATTATAATACAGTCATCACTTCACTTTATTATTTACCTTTTAAAATCTCTTAAACCACTTTGACTACTTTGACCTTTTGGGGCTTCTAGATGACATA
>ML785682.1:245466-264405 GCA_009831015.1 Picea engelmannii | reverse complement strand
GGGCTTTCTTCAAGGGTTGACCTCAATGACAACAAACCTTAATCAACACTAGGCACTAGGTATGTTACATTATAGTATTAGAGCTTATGGTTTAAACACCGGGCTTGTATGGGTTCAAACCATAGCAAAATGGTGAAATTCATTGTTGCAGATTTTTTCTATGACCGATTTGGGGGAAAAAATAAGATTTTAGAGAGAAATCCCCAATTTCGTGAGTGAAATCCAAGTTTTAATAATTTTTTACGGTTTGAGAGGGTTAACGGAGTAGAGTGATGAACTTGCAGATCAAAATTCGACCTGTAATGGAAAAAATACAATTTTTAATGGTCGCTTGTACAGTTACAGGAAATTTGTAGAAATTGACGATTGAGATCATGTTAAATCCCGTGATCGATGGATGTGATTCACTATGATAAATTTACAAATTCGTAATGTTTCAATCGTTTGAAAGGTTTATCAAAGCGACGACCAAGATTCATTTTGGAGGATGAGAAATGGATCAGATCGACGATTTATATTCATTAGGGTTTTGGTTTTAAATTTTCTAAACGTGAGGTTCAAAAATAGAATTCACCGACGACTAATGGTCAAATTGACGAGTTGATAAAGTGTTGGAAATTCACCAAGAGAAATCACTAATGACCAATATGTTAGCACATAATCATGATTAGGGGTACTCTCCTGAAGAAGTGTCCCTTGGGCGAAGGAAAAAGATCCAAAAACCCACTTTCCCAAAGTTTTGGGGGGCGGGCGCGCCATTTTAATGAACGAACAGTTTTGGGCGATCATGATTTGCCCTCTCAAATCGATGGCTCTCATGCAATTCCACACCCCCCTTGCTATTCTTCCTTTAGCGGTAGGGGGGGGGGTCTAGAATTGGACGCGCATCTTCTCTACGGCCGAGATCAAAGCGCCCAAATCAACGACTCGCAGGCAATTCCGGACCCCCCTTGCTTTTCTACCTTTAATAAGGGGGGGGGGGTCCGAAATTGGCGGCTCCCAGTGGACCCCACAATGTCCCATCTCCTTGTCCTCCACCTTCCACCGTACGTTTTCCATTAAATCGCCATCCTGGCCCACCTTTTTCCCTTTCCTCTCATTTCTACCTGTCATCTTCTGCCAGGTGTTCTTCCCCCCTCCCCAACTTCCAACTCATCTTTCCTCCTTCCCTCAGGCCTGCTACCTTATGGTCGCCCTATCACTTTTCCCCCTAGCACCTTGCCTAGTCATTAGGTGCCACTGCCCATTTCCCCTGACTCCATGGCCCCTCTCTAGCTCATCACCCACTCATCCACTGCCACGTGCCTCTTTTCTCTGTTTCCGCCTATATGGTTGCCTTTGCTTCTTATCCACTTGAGCCCCGCATTCCATGTCACTTCTTCCTATCCATCACTTCCTATTATTCTCCCTAGCCTTCGCATCGGCCTCCACATCCATTCATCAGGCCGTTTAGTCAATCCCGGTGGCAGCGCAAGAGGACCTCCACGTCCCAAAGGTGCAGAATTGGCCGGACCGTTCTCAACCCCAAGAGAGAAATTATTGAGGCAGTTGGTGGTGGTTAGACATCGTCTCCGCCATAAAGGGAACGTCCAGAAACAAATTAAAAGCACGTCGTTTCACTCACAGGCTATCAGGAGTTCGGTTGCGTCTGCCATAGGTGCAGGACCATTCAAATATTGACTGTGCGGATTGTTAGTGGGCATGCAGATGCAATGCTTTTAATGCTGTGTCTTGATTTTTCTACTGTATACTCTTTGAGTATATGTAGGCAATTTTTTCCATTTGGTAAGGGATCGATGGTTGAGCTGGGATCTCGATTGTAAAGTTTTGATGTAGCACTGGTCACTCTGGTTAATGTATAAGGCATTGGAGACTTCTTACTTTATGGATGTCAGCCCCTTTTCCCATATCTCTTTTTATTGTGTTAGAATAGCTCGGAATTGGAGGATCCAGTCGAGTTGTGGTTGTTATAGGATGATGTAGGTTGGATCACTGTAACAATTGCATCGTTTCTAATCAGTTCTTGTGTTATCTCAACACTGAAATGGCTTGGAATTGGAGGATCCAGTTGAGTCACCCTTCAGCTCCTTGAAACTTTGGACCAAGAGGATCTTGGTTTCTAAGTTTTTCCTCCCCAAGCTTCCAAAGGCCTATTGCTTGAGGTAGTCTTGCTCAACCTTCTCACAAGTCTTCCATTTACCACCCTTCAATCAGCTTACTGACGGAAGTTGGATCAAGATCTCCCTTGCTTTATACACACCAGACCTGGGTTCCTGTGTCAATGCCACTTTCCTGGGTCTCTTTCCATTTGATCACCCCTATTTATTAAATCGTGACATAAAAAACTGATGGGCGTCGGGCTCTGCTCCTGCAAGCAATCCAGGAGTGACTTCTGACGCTAACATTTCAGGCACCATTGCTGAGGACGAAATTGGATATTTTCCCCAGGATTGAACGATAAAGATCAACTGATTCTGAAGGTGCATCAGATATCAGAACTATTGGGATTGCTACTATGCACCTGGCGACTCCACTGATGCGACTCTGCTGGGAAATTTCGTTGATGCGAACCTAGAAGCGATTACATCGTTTCAGCTGTGGCTTCGAGAGGCAGACACACGAGGTCTAATCCACAACTGCCATTAGCACCACCTGAAGCAGACCCAGAGAAAGTTATCAGAAGGGGTAAGTCCTCTGGAGGCGGTGCCTCTACTGCTAAAACATGTATTTTTGATGATTTGCATGTTTCTGTAGAAACCCCTCCCCCCTCATTTTGTCCTGTTACATTACCTCCCATCGGAGTTTCTCGCAGTCTAAATTTTGGGAGTGTTCCTGCTGTTTTTTCTCCTCCTGACCTCGGATTAGTAGGAGAAGCTCTTGTCACTCCTTTCTCCCCAGAGGTGGTACCCTGGTTCAAACCTAGCACCTATGAATTTTCTCCTACTCAAGGTTTCACCACACCTCCTCCTGTTGTTACTATTTCTTGGGGAAGAGAAATTTCTGTGCCTCTGAGCATACAAGCCCGTTCCCCAGATTCACCACATTCCCCCTTCCACTTTGTTAGCTCAACTCCTATCTTTCCACTTCAAACATCATCGCCCCCTAGTTCTCCCACACCCATTGTTCCTATGGCTGGCGCTAATCCCCCTCTAACTAGAATGGATTCCATAGTCGCTGCCAGATATGCCCCCTTAATCCTACCTCAACCTATGCATCCTCTCCCTGCTGGAGATTATTTGAAGTATATGCCCAAGTTCACTGGGGAAGGGGACATAACTGTGGAAGAGCACCTGGCTGCTTTCTACAGTTATGCAGACAACTTGAACATTGAAAATGAAGATGTTTGGATGAGATTCTTCGTCCAGAGCCTGGATGGTGAGGTGAGGAAATGGTTTAGGGGATTGGCCCCCGGATCTATTGCTAGGATTGAAGCTCTGGATAGTGTTTTCCTGAGGCAGTGGGGAGATAAGAAGGATTTTATGTATTACATGACAGATTTTGGGTCTTTGAAGAAAATGGAAGGAGAGTCTATCTTTGATTTCTCCAAAAGATTCAATAAGATGTATAATAAGATTCCTACTGAGATAAAGCCCTCAGAAGCCTTTGCCCAAATTTCCTATGCTGGTGCATTCGACCCTGATTTCTATCTTCTATTGAGAGAAAGAAGAGATACCTCCCTAGCTCAAATGCAGGACGTAGCCGTAGAGGTGGAATCTAATGTATTAGCAGCTGATAGACTGAGGAACAAGACTGATGCAGACAGGAGGAAGGGAAGATTTGAAGCTTCAACTTCTGGCTCCTCGGTGCCTCACCCTCAAGTGGATGAGTTGACCCAGATGGTGAAGTCTCTATCTACAGAGATGGAGAGAATGGAGGTGGAGGGAAAGAAGGCATACAAAGGCCCTCAAAACACCAAAAACAAAGGAGGTTTCAGGAGGCCAAATAATGTTTCTTCCCCGACTATACAAAGAGAGAGGGGAAGACACAGAGAAGACCAAAAAATTCAGGCCCCTCTTCAAAACAATTTTGTGGCTGATGAGGAAGAAAGGGAAACATATGAGCTTGATCCTTAAATCCACTGCTTCAGAGACACTCCTCCTTTTCCTCATCTCACTCAATCATCTTATGAGGAGTCTCTCATGGACAGTCAACTAAATGAACTTAGCAAGGGAGACAAGGCTAGTGTCGGCCAAGGCAGGTATAACCTGAGGTCCAACAAAAAGACATCAACACCTGATGTTCCTGAGCAGTTCACTAGAACCGAGAAACCTGCTAATGAAGTAGCAGACAGTCACAAAGGTAGGAAGGCTCAACCCCTCTCTTCCATTGTCTAGAGTCATGTTCTTGAAATAAGAGAAATCCTGAATCTTGCATCTTCTTTTAATTTTGAGCATGAAATTCAAAAGATCAGAATCCCTGTGCCCCTCACCAAGCTAATTAAATATGAAGAGTTCAAAAAACGCTTTTCTGAGCTGTTCCAGTCTGAAGCCTCATGCCTTCCGACATACTCCATCAACTTGCAAGATGAAAAGCCTGCAGTCATTCTAGGTCCCATGGTAGAAGATAGGAATGACTCATCCCCTCCCTTCTACACTTCCTTGAATGTACATGACAAGGTGTTGCACAAATGCTTGATGGATTCAGGGGCTTCTCACAACCTCATGCCCAAAACTATCATGGAAGAGTTAGGGCTAGAAGTCACCCAAGCCTATCATGACCTCTATTCCTTTGACTCCAGGAGAGTTCAGTGTCTTGGATTTATTAAAGACCTGGTCGTGACCTTGTTTCAATTGCCCATGAAAAGTGTGGTCATGGATGTCGTAGTAGCTGATGTCCCCCCCATGTTCAGTATGTTGTTATCAAGATCTTGGATAAAAATACTGGATGGAACTTTGCAGATGGACTTAACATATGCTACTATCTCAGTGTTTGGAGGAGAACATAGGAGGTTATACAGAGAATCCCAACTGGCCTATATAATCAGTGATGAAGCCAACCCTACCAACCACCCCATTTTTTCCTTGGACACTAATTTAGGTTCTAGTGTACTACAACTCAGTAATGCTCCTGACCCTCCTCTGAAACTCATAAAGAAGCCCACCACTTCTCATAGATTTCCTCCCTCCATCACCCCCATCTAGAAAATGTTTTTTGATGGAGCCTGTTCTAGAGAAGGCACTGGTGCTGGGGTGTCTTTTGTGTCACCTACTCATGAAACCATATCCCTGTTAGACAAACTAGAATTCGAAGCTACCAACAATGTGGTAGAATATGAAGCTCTTATCCTAGGATTGAGAGCTGCAAGGGAAATGGGAATCTAGGAGGTAGCAGCGTTCGGAGATGCAGAGTTGGTAGTCTAGAAGATCAGAAACGCTTATCAGGCCAAGCATCCTCGACTCAGAATCTACAGAAATGAGGCATGGGACTTAATTGACAGTTTCTTCTTAGCTTTCAACATTTCTTTCGTCCCAAGAGAGAAGAACATAGTGGCATATTCCTTGGCTACATCAGCAAGCAATTTCAAAGTGCCCTTATCGCCCAAATTCAGATACGATGTAGAGGTAAAATACAGGCCCTCCATACCTGACAACGTCAAGCATTGGAAGGTGTTCGAGGATGATCTTGAGATCAAAAGGTTCTTGGAGACTGTTGAATAATTTTCAAAGATGCATATTGACCAAGACCCTGTATCTGAAGAAGGGCTTGATGGAGGTAAGCTTCTGAATAAGATTGCAGAGCGTAACATTGTGCAACTACCGAGCAACCATATTCCAAAGGGACTGGTTCCTTTGGAAAGGATTTTTGACAGAAATGATGTTCCATTAAAAGGGAAACCCTCAGAGGATGACACTGATACCACTCAGTGAAACATTGGCACTAAAGATGAACCCAAGTTTGTTAAGTTGTCGAAAATTCTGACAAAGGAACAAAGGGCTGAATACACTGGACTATTGAGGGAGTTTGCTGATGTTTTCACCTGGACCTATGAAGATCTCAAAACATATGACACTTCCATCATTGAGCAAAAAATCCCATTGAAAAAGGAAGAAAAGCCATTTAGGTAGAAGCTAAGACAGATCAATCCCATGCTACTGCCAATCATGGAGAGAGAAGTGAAGAAGCTACTTCAGGCCCAGATCATCGTACCACTGAGATATTCAGAGTGGGTGGCCAACCTGGTACTAGTAAGGAAAAAGAATGGAGAAATAAGACTATGTGTAGACTTCAGAAACCTGAACAGGAGCTCACGAAAGGATAACTACCCCTTGCCAAAAATGGAACATATATTACAGAAGGTGACATGAGCATCCAGGATGTCCATGATCGACGGATTCTCTGGCTACAATCAAATCTCTGTTTTGACTGAGGACAGAGAAAAGACAACGTTTACCACTCCATGGGGCACATTCATGTATGCCAAAATGACTTTTGGATTGATGAACGTGGGGGAAATGTTTCAATGTGCCATGGACATAGCTTTCATTGGGGAAAAGGATAAGTTTGTGGTCATCTATCTAGATGACGTAACAGTCTTTTCAAAATCTGATAAAGAACACTATTGTCATCTGAGGAAGGTTTTTCTAAAATGCAGGAGTTTTGGCATTTCTTTGAACCCCAAGAAATCTCTGTTCGCCATGTAGGAGGGAAAGTTACTGGGCCACATAGTATCAGTGGAAGAAGTTAGGATCGATCCTAGCAGAGTTGAGGCAATACAAGCCTTATCAATCTCGAGATCTAGGAAGGAGGTCCAATCTTTCCTTGGCAAGATTAATTTCCTGAGGAGGTTTGTCTCCAACTTTGCTGAGAAGGTAAAAATTATAACAGTCATGTTAAGGAAAGGAAATGAAATAAGATGGACTTCTGAATCGCGAAATTCTTTTGATCAAATAAATAAGGCCCTAGCTGGAGCTCCTGTGCTCATCGGTCCTGATTACTCAAAGGACTTCCTTATTTTTTCCTTTGCCTCACCTGACACAGTGGTTGTTGTTTTATTATAGACAAACGAGGTTGGGCTAGAGCAACCTATTGCCTATTTTAGCAGAGCATTGAGGGACACCGAAGTCAGGTATGACACTATGGAGAAGTAGGCCTATGTCGTGGTAAAGTCTCTCAAAGCCTTTAGAACCTATGTCTTGCAGTCTAAAATCATTGCCTATGTCCCCTCAGGTGCTGTTAAAGACATCCTTATTCAGCCTGACATAGACGGGAGGATGAGTAAGTGGATAGCCAAGATCTTAGAGTTTGACCTGGAAATAAAGCCTACCAAACTAATCAAAGGCCAAGTTTTAGCCAAGCTATTGGCTGAAGAAAATTTCCAAGCTTTGGGGGTAAATTTCATCAATAAATGTCCAAGAATTCAGCAGGATTAGCTGTCTGAAATAAACCCTCAAACAGAACCCCCATTGGCTCGATGTCCCTGGTATAAGGATGTTGTATATTTTCTACAAGAGTTGCGGCCTCCAGATGGCTTGCAAAGGAACAAGGCAAGAGCTCTGAAGCTCAAAGCAGTCAGATATTGCCTTATCGATAAAGTTTTATATTGGAAAGATCCCCTGGGATTGCTTTTGAAATGTGTAGATCCACAAGAGGCTGACAAGATCACGATTGAATTTCATGATAGCCTATGTGGAGGGCATCATTACTGGAAAACCACGGCCTACAAAATCCTCAGGGCTAGATACTACTAGCCCACTGTATTCACTGATGTTTGCAGAAGGGTAAGAGCCTGCATCAAATGTCAAAGATTTGCAGGAAAACAATAGCTTAAGTCTTTTCCTTTGAAGCCTGTGGTTGTTTCAGGACATTTCCAGCAACAGGGCCTAGATTTTATTGGAGAGATCCACCCTGCATCCAGTGGGCAGCACAGATGGATCCTAATGGCTACAGATTTATTTACCAAGTGGATTGAAGCTATCCCTACCAGAAGTGCTTCCCACAAGGTAATCATTGGATTCTTGGAAGACCTAATCACCAGATTCGGCTGCCCAAGTAAGATTGTCACTGATAATGCTGCCTCTTTCAAGGCTGAGTCGTTAGCCCAGTTCTGTGAACATTTCTGGATCAAGATGATTCATTCCACCCCATACTATCCCCAAGGCAATGGTTTAGCAGAGTCCTCCAACAAAAGCCTGATAAGGATCATCAAAAGACTATTGGAGGACAACAAAAAATCCTAGCATTCTAGGTTGAAATTCACTCTTTGGGTCAATCGAGTGACCACGAAGAGATCTATAGGCATCTCCCCTTTCCAATTAGTCTATGGGGCAGAAGCTGTTTTTCCTTCTAAGCTAGCCATTCCTGTAGCAAGATTTCTCCAGGATCATCAAGGAGAGCCTGATGACATGATCAGAAGGATTTATCAGCTAGTGGAAGTCTAGCAAGCCAGAGAGCAGGTGATGAGCAGAATTCAAGATCATCGACAGAAGATCAAGCAGGCTTTTGATAAGAAGGCCAAGAAGAACGAGTTCCAGATAGGAGACCTGGTACTAAAATGGGATGCTCCTAAGCAAGACAAGGGCAAGCACAGGAAATTAGAGGCCCTGTGGATCGGGCCCTTCAAAGTCTTCGAAGCATTTTCAAATAATACCTACCGGTTATGGGATCTGAAGGGCCAAGAAGCTTTCAATGGCCTTGTCAATGGGCTTTTCCTAAAAAAATTTGTCTCTTGAGCCACACATGGCTCTTTTGCAGATGTAAATATTGTTTTTCTTTCTGTCTTTAAGTTTTAAATAAATAACTCCATAGCCCAATAGTAAGGCACTGAAGCAACAAAGAAGTTCTCGGTAGCCCGCAGGGGGCGTTCCGTCCCCCCTGGAGCCTAATGTTAGCACATAATCATGATTAGGGGTACTCTCCTGAAGAAGCATCCCTTGGGCGAAGGAAAAAGATCCAAAAACCCACTTTCCCAAAGTTTTCGGGGGCGGGCGCGTCATTTTAATGAACGGACAGTTTTGGGCGATCACGATTTGCCCGCTCGAATCAATGGCTCTCATGCAATTCTGCACCCCCCTTGTTATTCTGCCTTTAGCGGAAGGGGGGGGGGTCCGAAATCGGACGCACATCTTCCTGACAATCGAGATCAAAGCGCCCAGATCAACGGCTCGCAGGAAATTTCGGACCCCCCTTACTTTTCTACCTTTAATAAGGGGGGGGGTCCAAAATTGGTGGCTCTCGGTGGACCCCACGATGTCCCATCTCCCTGTCCTCCACCTTCCGCCATACATTTTCCATTAAATCTCCATCTTGGCCCACCTTTTTCCCTTTCCTCTCGTTTCTACCTGTCATCTTTTTCCAGGTGTTCTTCCGCCCTCCCCAACTTCCAACTCATCTTTCCTCCTTCCCTCAGGCCTGCCACCTTATGGTCGCCCTATCACTTTTCCCCCTGGCACCTTGCCTAGTCATTAGGTGCCACTACTCATTTCCCCTGACTCCATGGCCCCTCTCCAGCTCATCACCCACTTGTCCACTGCCACGTGCCTCTTTTCTCTGTTTCCGCCTATATGGTCTCCTTTTCTTCTTATCCACTCAAGCCCTGCGTTCCATGTCACTTCTTCTTGTCCATCACTTCCCATTATTTTCCCCAGCCTTCGCAGCGGCCTCCACATCCATTCATTAGTCCGTTCAGTCAATCTCGGTGGCAGCGCAAGAGGACCTCCATGTCCCAAAGGTGCAGAATTGGCCGGACCATTCTCAACCCCAAGAGAGCAGTTATTGAGGTAGTTGGTGGTGGTTAGACATCATCTCCGCCATAAAGGGAAAGTCCGGCAACAAATTAAAAGCACGTCGTTTCGCTCGTAGGCTGTCAGGAGTTAGGTTGCGTCTACCATAGGTACATGACCATTCAGAGATTGACTGTGTGGATTGTCAGTGGGCATGCAGACGCAATGCTTTTAATGCTGTGTCTTGGTTTTGTTGTTGTTTCCTCTTTGAGTATATGTAGGCAATTTTTGCAATTTGGTAAGGGATCGATGGTTGATCTGGGCTCCTGATTGTAAATTTTTGATGCAGCGCTGGTCACTCTGGTTAATGTATAAGGCATTGGAGACTTCTTACTTTATGGATGTCAACCCCTTTTCCCATCTCTCTGTTTACTGTGTTAGAATAGCTCGGAATTGGAGGATCCAATCAAGTTGTGGCTATTATAGGATGATGTAGGTTGGATCACTGTAACAATTGCATCATTTCTAATCAGTTCTTGTGTTCTCTTAGCACTGGAATGGCTTGGAATTGGAGGATCCATTCGAGTCACCCTTCATCTCCTTGAAACTCTGGACCAAGAGGATCTTGGTTTCTAAGTTTTTCCTCCCCAAGCTTCCGAAGGCCTGTTGCCCGAGGCAGTCTTGCTCAACCTTCTCACAAGTCTTCCATTTACCACCCTTCAATCAGCTTACTGACGGAAGTTGGATCAAGACCTCCCTTGATTTATACACACCAGACCCGGGTTCCTGTGTTAATGCCGCTTTCCTGGGTCTCTTTCCATTTTATCACCCCCATTTATTAAATCATGAGATAAAAAAATGATGGGCATCGGGCTCTGCTCCTGCAAGCAATCCAGGAGTGACTTCTGACGCTAACACAATGGATAGATTGACTGAAATGATGAAGAGTTTGGGTTGTCCATAAGACATCTCTGACCGTTGATGGCTGATGGTCAGGGGTTGGCCGAATCTATTAAAGTGTTTTCAATCATCAATGGTTGATGGGTCGGTGGTCGGGCACCAACCAATTTGGTGAAGTGTCCCAAACAAGCAAAAAAATTTACCGATGGCTGATGGTTCGATGGTCAGAGGTTGTCCAAATTTGGTTGAGTGTTCCAACCAAGCGAGAGAAGTCGTCGTGGTCCGATGCGCCGATGGTTCGGCGTCGACCGAATTCACTGAGGTGCCTGGGTTGTCTAAGAAAATTCCCTGATGGATGATGGGAGAAAGAGGATGATGACATCATCATCCACATGTCATTCCACATCAAAATTCATGTTTCATACCATGTCACCCAAGTTGACACCTTAGGATGATGTGTCATGCCACGTCAACATCCACGTGTCATGCCATGTCAACCAAGAAAAGTGGCTAATGGACAATGGTGAAATCGACCAATTTGGGAAAATGTTTGACAGTCATTAGGGATCGTCGATCACCGATGGGCTGGTGGTCAAGCATTGGTATATTTAATGGAGATATTTTCATTCAGCAAGAAATATTGTCGATGACCAATTTAAGAGTTGCTTGAAAATCGGGTGTCAGGTAAATGGACCGATGTCTGGCAGTCGGATCAGTAACTTTGGAAAAACATTTTGCGCATCCAAAGGATGATACTAATCGCTAATGGATGACAAGGTCATATAAAAAATTGTTGTGTATCATTATTTGAGATCAATGATTGAGATTTAAAGAACTGTTATAGTAGTAAAACAAAGAATTTTGTGTGAAATTTTATGAAATTTTCATATTTTTGAACATCATTAACTTATGGGGCATTTGTAGGGCCCTAAACGACATTTGTAGCAAGTCAAAACCAAGAGAAAAAAATGTATGAAGGTACAATTTGTATCTACAACTCAAATAAAATAACTCGAAGAGATCTATCCAATGAGCTAAACGGTTCACGAAACAGAGCTTGTATGAGAAAGTTATAGCAAAAAACAATGAGGGTAAAATTTTGGCACCAATATTACTTTCAAAGGGCATAAATCTATGCGCAGAAGTCCATTTGGAGCATAAGAGAAGTGGTTGGAAATATTATGACCCATACAAGCTATAGGTGGAGTCATATTTTGGTTATGGGTACTTGCAAATGTGCAAGAAGAGAAATAAGACACTTGTAGCATACATGAGTAAAATTGAGTAAAACAACCTAAACTTCTCTGAACCATAACTTTTAGCTCGGAGCTCATATTGGAGAAACAAAATAGTCATTGAAAAGGTATTGAGGAGTAGAAGACATATGTAAACCCAAAATTTTTATTTGGGAAATTGAATTTCTCATAAATTAATAAATAGATTTTTGTAGCAGTAGAAAGAGTGGAATTGCAACATGTAGTTGTTGTAACTTTTCACTCAGAATTTAGATTGAGGCATGAGTATATCCATTGGGAAGCTGTTTTGGGGAGGAATGCATCAAGAGAATAAAAAATTTAATTTATGCAATGTGTACTTCATAAATTGATTAATAAATAACTTGTATTCTATATGATGAAATGTTTTATGCTACGCATATTTCTAACAGTGATTATTACATGCACATTTCTTGCAGAATTATAGGTATAATCAAATGAATTCAATCCTAGGATTGGGTATTCGATTTATGGAAACAAAAAAGAAGCTGGTAGAATTCGGTTGTGGTAATAAAGAGCTACAAGGAAAGTAATGAAAAGTGGAATTGAATTCCATGAACCATGTAATTACTTGATGTGAAGATTTTTCTAAATGGTGTCAAAGTTTGGAGAAACCTTCCCAATGATAGAGGTGAGTGCCAAAGGTGGTTGTTGTGTAATTAGAAGTGTATATTCTTAGGATAATACCTATGCATAATCCTAGAGGCACACTTGAAGAGAATTATCTTGACAAAAGAGAGGCTAAGCTTACTAATAGGGCATTTTCATTAAGAAAAAGAGCACTCTGTCGAGAGTGTTGTGTGAAAATCATTTCTAGAAAGAGGATAATATTACACAACTGATAATTGTGTGAGTCTTTTATAAATTAATTCCAGGGTCCATTGGACAGAAAAGAGTTCAATCTTGTGCATATGGCTGAAGCATAAAAAATATCCAAAGGAAAATGAATGGAAGGTGTTGCAAGGTTGTCAAGGGTCTAAATAAAAGCAAAGGAATATTAGTATTCAAATGATATAGATATTGAATGGTTTGCAAAGGAAGGTCAATAGATATTTTCACATAGGGTATGAACCCAACAAGTAAAGAATCTCATTGCATGCACAAGAAACAAGGAAGACTCGATGACCTAGAATATAGAAATATAGTAAAGGGAACAAAGCTTGTTGCAAGAGAAGGATAAATGATATCATGAGATGAGGTGTGACTTATGGCTGGATCAATCATCTCTATGAGAAAGCATGGGAACGTAGGAGGAAGGAAATGTTAGATATGATCTAGCAACTCTTGTCTAAAATTACACAAGCAAGAAAGATGCCTCTATTATCAAAGTGCACAAAAAAATCAAGGTACAGGTGCAAATGGAAAAGGGTGGCATTTCCATTGGAGTAGGGTGGTCTTGAATGGCCAAAAATTGCTTCATAGTGAATCACTCAATGAAGTGAATATATGTATTTAATATTGAGAAAAGCCATGGGCGGAAAGGAATATTAGAAAGAAGACATGAAAGAAGTATTTCAGAATGTTGAAATGTCAGACAATGATAATGGTATTCCAAGGCCGGTTTGATCAAGAAAAATGGGAAGTGGTTAATTAGATTGGAGTGTTAATGTTTAGCTGGAATAATGCATATTGAAACACTATGAATATTGATAATTTAGCCAAAAAAATGTTGGGACAAGATTCTTTGCATAAAGTAGTTGTGAGTTGGCAGCACTAGTGGACCAGCTAGTGGCTAGAAATGTAGGATGGCCAAGTGAGGCTTGGCTAGTAGGTGTAGGATAGGAGCTAGTGGTGTAGAGTTGAGAAAAATAGCAATGCACAGGGAAACACGGTTCTACAAAAATTCAAAGAAAACAATCTACATCAATAAAGCTAAATGATTAATTATCATGAAATAGATATGCATTGGAGTGCGTCATAGAATTGATGCATGATCTATAGACTAAAGATAGAATGCATATGCATACATAGGCATGAAAGATCAAATGCTTGGTGCATACTGATGTGCTTTTGTGCATGTATACATGCATGAACATGTTGGTGGCATGATTATAGACTAAGATTATAGACTAAGAGTAGCCTATATATATATATATATATATATATATATATATATATATATATATATATGAAATAATGATGCTATGATATTTGAATAAAACTAATGATGGATTTTGTATCGAAGAAACATGATTATAGCATGACGATATTGTTGCTTATGGTATCCATACATATGAAGACAAATGATGATGGAGAAAATGTTGATGAATAAAACTAGTGAAGGGAGTCGACGAGCTTCTACAAATGTAAAAAGATCAAGTAGCATCAAGTAAATTGATAACATCCATGCATGTATGCATTTGGGGTTGCTATAATGTAAAAATGTTGAGGGGAATGAAGGTAAGAATTCACTCATTCTAATATCAATATTTGAATCGATGAAAAGGCGAGAGGCCTTGAGTATGCAAATATTAATTGTTGCTTGAATGCATTTATGGGAAATTTAATTGCATATTATGTTATGTTGGCTATGAATTCATAACCAAGTTAAGTCAGGAGACATTACTCCTGCTATAACAATGAATGCCATTTGAGATGGTCATGTGTGAGGCGATGATGAGTTTGGATATGGAAAGGATATAGTGCCATTCAAGTGCATGATGGTTATTCCCTATGTAACCGAGGTTTGGACTGCAACCTTTTTTCCTACACTAAATAGCACTAAGGGACGATGTTCCTAGTGTTGTGTATGGGTTGAAGTGGAAGGTATCCAAAGGATCATATGGATTGTAGGGAAGAGTTTGGATGGTGTATTGAGGCATGGGCCATACCTTCCAACTCACATAGTGGAATACATGACATGAAAATATGGTATTCCAAAATCAATGCAACGATGTATTGTGTAGATGTGGACCGAATTATTGGCACATTGGTTTTATTTATTGGTAAAGTTTGATTGCATTATGAAAAGCTTGATGTGATGATAATGCATGTACAATGAATGATAGTGTCATTCTAGCTAATACGATGAATGGTAGAATTCCATTTTAATGTGAATAATGGTTGGAAATGATTAAATTGCTGGGTAGATACAATTCTGATATCATTTCGTGAACTGCTAAAAATATGCATGAGTGTTAACAATCTTGTTTGGATGCAAGAAAGTTGAGGAAATTGTAGGAAAAATGGTCTTGGATATGGAAATGATGTATCCATTAAGAAAGACTGATATCTACAGCTGCAAGAACTGAACATAATGAGCAAAAATCTCATCCGTGGGAATTTTTATTTTCCTGTATAACCATATTTGAGAAATTAATAATTGAAAATTGTTACGATGTAATAACAATTTTTTTGGCTGCATGGAATTGAGAAAATTGAAGGGGAAATAGTATTGAATATGGTAGGGACGTAATCCCGTAAGGAATATTGATATCTACTGTTGTAAGAGACAAACAATTATGAGCAAAAAGACTCATGTTTGGGAGTTTTTTTTTTCCTATGTAAAACAAATTTGAAATTTTATAATTATATGATGATGTCTCATACTAATTGTACGTATGTAATGAAGATGGGATGATTGCCACAGGTTATATATTGCTAGTGGAAATCTAGCAACAAGTTGGCATTTTTCTGCAAGAGAACACCTTGGAAAATGATGGATCACATGAGGAGTTGTATAACAATGAAAGAGATGCTTGATCCTAGAGGGTGAGTTGCATTGTCGAAGAACTGGGTTGTTAGGCCTAAAGAGTGAACTCCTGTGTGAGTTGCACAATTGAAGAACTAGGTTGGAGGGTTGAAGATTGAACTCTAGTGTGAGTTGCATCGTCGAAGAACTAGGTTGTCAGGCCTGAAGAGTGAACTCTAGTGTGAGTTGCACTGTCGAAGACCCAGGTTGTCAAGCATGAAGAGTGAAATCTATTGTGAGTTGCACTATCGAAGAACCAGGTTGTCAGGCCTGAAGAGTGAACTCCTATGTGAGTTGCACTATCAAAGAACCAGGTTATTAGGCCTGAAGAGTGCACTCTTGTGTGAGTCACACTACAACAATAAGGTTGTTCCTGGTTATTTTACCGATATTATTCCTAGCAGTGAGTCCCTTGAGCTCCCAACAGTGATATTACTAGTTATCAATGCCAACGAGATCTTGATAAACGAATAGTGTAGCCCGAGGGACTGAGGACAGTGAAGGGGGCACATTCCTTGGTTCAACCTTGATAAATGAATGGGACACCATTCCTTGGGTTACTCCTGATAAATGGATGGCACATCTCTTGGATTATCCTTGATAAATGAATGGTACATTCTTTAGGTTGGGTAGGTCAATGGGAAGAGAGTTGGTGGAAATTGGGATAGCTGTAGGAGAATGCCAGTGGCTTATGTATATGTTTTGGGCCAAGGTGCCTTTGTATTTTTGATTTTGGGGGCCACATGTGCCTATGTATTTGTGGTATTGGGGCCAAAGTTTCTATGTAATTTGTTTAGGTTGGAATTCTTGTGTGATTTCAGGACAAAGAGCCTATATGTTGATTATTGGTCGGGGTGCTGGAATTGTAAAATAAAGTTACACCTGTAGGGTATTGTGCACTAAGGACAATGAAAAAATAGATGTAAAATCCCTATTTCTAATGCCTTATAATTATAATGTAATTGTATAAATGTGAATTAGGCTAGTGAGCCAATGAATTGGAGTGAAGATCCCATATTGATTTAATGTGGTCGGGGGCTGGTCTTCATATTATGAACATTGAAATAATTAATAAAAGTAATAATTGTTGGTTACGATATGAAAGAGATGAAGAAAGATGGGGGGATATGATTCCATAAGAGAGAGGTGTCCAAGGGGGGATTATTCATGGGTATTAATCCAACCCATATTTATGAAATTATTATCCTTGTGTATAACCTTCTATTTCTTGATTGAGTGTATGAGAGACCAATCATTAAACTCATGTAAGAGGGTGGGTGAGAGTGATTAAGGGATTTTCCCCTTGTGATCATGGGTCATAATCATAGTAGAGAAAGACTAAGTGAAAGAGAAAACAATCTCCCCTCAGTGACAAGCACACAAAAACTAAAGATAATAACTACTTTTATTAGGATAAAGTAGGGATAGAGAGGAGAAAATAAGGTGCACCTTGTTCTCCCATTTGATGTCGATCCCCACTCAAATTCGTCTAAGAGCTTCCGATATTCTGTTGGAACCAGCCTGCAAGATAGATACAAAACTAGGGTTGTGACGAAAGTAGTCATGTGATAAAAAACATGTGCATGTTATATGTCATATTCAAAGTAAGCATAAAGATAAATGTACAATGAAGACAAAATATGGGGGAAAAAAAACTCTTTTATTATCGGCAAGTGGAAAAGGTAAGTTATAACCTTGTCTAGCCTTAGGCACCATCTTGAAGCCAACTATTTGGGTTCCTCTGGGAATCCTCAAGCATCAACTCAACCAATATTATCTTCTTTCAATGACTTGGATAGGGATAAGGAGACACCCTATAGCCACATAAAATGAGAAAGAAGCTTTGGAAAAGGTGTTTCTAGACTAAACGAGATGTTGCTTAGAGAATATAGGGAAAGGAGGCTTGCTAGATGCTCGCAGCATAACTTTGCACCAAGGGACTTATGTCCTCTCCTTATCTCTCCATGGTTGTTTTATATCTTCTCAAAGAGTATTGGGGAGTTTAATTTCGTTGTGTATGGGCAAGGGTCATTGGGAAATGATCGCAACCGGAAAACTCACCCGAAAACATGGGATTATTTTATTTTTCACCAAAAATGAGAACATCCGCGAGATGTAATGAGGAAAGTTGTAGATGTCCACGCGTTGTACTAGGAAAACCCGTGAATATTCTCTTAAGGCATTCTTTTAAAAATATTTTCATAGAATACTTTTAGGAAAAAGTCTAGCAATCATTGGGAAAGGGTTAGGCCATGTCACAAATGCATAGGCGTGGCATTTTGTGCTATAAGAGTGAGTGGTCACATCCCATAGTTATTGGAGAGAATTATTGGTTGTGGAGCCTGATTATCTTCCTGATTCAGAGGTCCTTGCTTTCAGCCGTGTTTATACCCCATGAAGTATTTACACCCCAGAAGTATGTACACTCTTCCACGCGGGGGAGTGCAGAGGGGGGGTACCCCCTCTGCGGGGTCCATCCCCCCAGCTGGGGGGTCTAGGGGCAAGCGGGCCCCCAGCGGGGGTTCGGGGGCAGCGTCCCCTGATAGGGGTTCGGGGGAGAAGCCCCCGAAGAAAAAATTGCCTTGTAAAAGTATATTTTAGTTTCATTGTAAATCTGGACCGTTCATTATAAGGTCGCAGATCTAACGGTAGAGATTATGTTAGGGTTTTTTTCCCTAGAAGGAAACCCTCTTTTATGAGGGAAATGTATTACGACTATGGATGATGGTGAATATTGTATTCTGAGAGAGGAGACTGTGAGAGAAAGAAGAGGAAGTTACAGTGGGTTTTGCTGTAGGTTGTATCCCTTCATTTGTTGGATAATAATAAAGGAAGGACCTGGCAATTTCTCTGGTGGACGTAGCCCACACTGGGTGAACCACGTAAATCTGTGTCTCTCTTGTATTGTGTGTCTTCTATGTTTTGTTTCTACATTTGTTTTATTTTATTGCTCCGTGGTCCTGTTTTTCTAACAACTGGTATCAGAGCGTAAGGTAACTCGCAGGAAAAGAGGGTTCCTGTTTCGAGTAGGAGCAATGTCGGAAGATGGAAAGTTTAGGGTCGAGAAATTTAATGGCCAAAACTACTAGTTATGGAAGATGCAGATGGAAGACTATTTATATCAAAAGGATCTATTCCTACCATTGAGTGGAGTAGCAAAGAAGTCGGCAGCCATGAAGGACGAAGAATGGGAGATTCTTGATAGAAAGGCTCTAGGAACGATACGACTGAGCCTGGCAGCCTCAGTGGCTTTCAATATTTTGAAAGAAAAGACAACGAAGGGTTTGATGGATGCATTGGCCAAATTCTATGAAAAACCCTCGGTGTCGAATAAGGTATTTCTAATGAAGAGATTATTTAATATGAAGATGTCAGAAGGTGGGTCTGTTGTAGATCATTTAAATGAATTTAATAC
>ML785682.1:220927-241706 GCA_009831015.1 Picea engelmannii | reverse complement strand
GGTTTTGCTGTAGGTTGTATCCCTTCATTTGTTGGATAATAATAAAGGAAGGACCTGGCAATTTCTCTGGTGGACGTAGCCCACACTGGGTGAACCACGTAAATATGTGTCTCTCTTGTATTTTGTGTCTTTTGTGTTTTGTTTCTACATTTGTTTTATTTTATTTCTCCACGGTCCTGTTTTTCTAACAAGAATGGACTGAAGTACAATCATCCTTGAGAAGAGTGTGATTCAAGCAAGCAAGGAAGAAGAGGAAATTCGTATGCAGAATAGGGACAGTTTTTACATGCAGATTTTGGGCAACAAAGGCAGAGCAGAGGGTTGGGAAGAGGACCAACCATGGTATACTTGAAGGCAACTATTGTTTGGATGTGTTTTTATGTTGATATAGAGGCCCATGTGCCAATAAATCAACCTATAAACATGTGGTACGATTTCATGTTGAGAAAATATCTCAGAGCCTTGTGAAGGTTGTTGTGAGAAAATATGAAACAACTAAGAGTTCGTAGAGTTCCCAACTGAGTGATTTTTGGCCAACCGAATGCACTAGTGGCCCTGATAAATGAATGGTGCATCCTGAGGGACTAAGGAAAATGAAGGGGGGACATTCCTTGGGTCAAACCTGATAAATGAATGGTATATCTCGAGGGACCATGAGCAATGAAGGGAGTGCATTCCTTGGGTAGTGCAGGTTGCAGGGAAAAGAAAGAGCTGGAGGTTTGGAGCTGTTGTGACACTAGAACCTAGGTTTGGGGCTACTCTGTGTGGAGAGTGGATAACTAGTAGACCATATGTCCTTGTGGACTCATAGCCTCATCTTGGGGGTGGCTTGCTGATGAGAGAAAATGATTAGCAGTTCCTATGGCTGGGAGGTTCATCGTTCGTTTGTAGCCAGTTGGTTAATCATTAAAAGATAAGTGTTTATGTTATGTTCTTATGTTAAATTCTGATGTATAAATAATTTATATGAATTTTGTGTGTTTGTTGTTGCTTGAACAATTGTATTCATGTTTAATACACATTGTTAGATGCATTTAGAACTGTAGTATCAGTAAAATGGTCAAATATGTGTGTGATCTGTGGTTGGTAAGCTACATGAATTTGATTATTAGTAAATATTAATAATTTAATGAGTTTCCACACGTAATGTTTCTCATTTGGGCGTTGGGTATGTTACAAGGAAACTTGTGAATATCCTTCACATGACACCTTCATGATTTACATTTTGATTAACGAGGAGATTTTTGGTAATGAAACCCCCTTTGTTTCCCCATCCTTTCCCCTACTATGTGCTCTACATTGCTTTAGGAAAGCCGAATGTAGAAGTTCATATGAAGGCCCTTCATTCACTTCATCCACATCTCCATACTCCATACTACTTGTGGCATGTGGTATGCATAGGCCAATCCATTTCACTTTTTTTTTTATCTTTATGTACATCATGCATAAATGAATGAAAGGTGTAGAACAAAGTTACCAACTTAATGAGAACTATGACCTCAAAATGATATCTCTAGCCCTTAAAACCCATATTTTTTTATAAAAAACATGAAAATCAACCCCCAAATAAAAAAGTGGTGCTACCGATAGCACCATTTTGTATTAAAGTTTTTATTTTAGGTTTTTTAATTTGGGGTTTTTAATTGTTTTTTGTTTTTTTTCACCTTTTTAAAGTCTTTTTGGGCCATATTTTTTTTTTATTTTTTCTCATTTTCTCTTACTTTTTTTTTATATATATTTTTAGTTTTATGGTTTCTTTTCCTTTTTTTTTTTTTCTTTAATGATGTTTTTAAAATGTTTATTTTTTATTTTTAATTTCAATTCTTTTTGTTTTTAATTTATCAAAAAAAATGAATTATATTTTTTTGCTAAATATTTAAAAATAGTGTTTTTTAACTACAATTATTTTCTATGTATTGAAGTAAATGTAAAATGTGTTAAAAATGATATTTTCCACTATATTTAAAAAATCTGGAACCATAAATTAATTAAGGACACATAATTATATGAAAAATAATAATTTAAAAAAAATAAATGGTGTACAACATTTTAACATTGGATGAAGCATACATTGGATGAAGCATGGAAATATGATTAAAAACACCATTGAACAAAAACTAACAAAAAAAAAAACAAAAAAAATAGAAAAAATTGAAAATAGATGAAAAACACAATTGAGAAAAAACAAAAATTGAACAATTTGAAAATAGATGAAAAACAAGCATTTAAAAAAAAAAGTGGAAACATTATGTATCATAAAATTTAAAATATAAAAAAAAAAACCTAAAAACGGGGTAAAAAACTTGACCCCCCCAAAAACGAGAACTTTGTAGAGTTCTGGTTAAGTTGGTAACTATGTTGTAGATGGATGAATCAAAAGATGATACTTGGCATGGTTAGTAAAGAGAGTATAACATGAATAAAGTGACAAAGAAATGTGCATTATGGATAAATATAACCATGTGCCTAGATTTTTGGTAATTTGAGCGATTGGTATGATCCTTTGAAGGACGTGAGGATTTGGTTAAATACTTTATTTTTGGATTTATGGTACAAAAACAACAATAAGAAAGATGTTGCTTAGGAATAATGGTGAGCCAATTTTGGTGATATTGTCAACTCTTTGGTTCAAGATGATAGGTGTTTTTATTGGTCCTTTACATACATATGGTACTTGTTATCGCACAATCTATACTTTCCTAAATCTCAAAGAAAGTAGATGCAAGATTGGCGTAACAAGGGGTGACGTATCACTGTAACCTTAATAGGAAACCCATTTCTATTTAGGAGTATATCAATGTACCCTAGGGGAGAAGTCCCTAGTGACCTAAGGGTTTGAGAAGGCTAAGGTAAGAAATTTATCCCCTCTCACAAGTCACTCAATTCCAAAGGTTCTTTTTGTTTTATAGAGATGAAGCACAAGATAAATATTGTGTACCTGCCTAGAGAAAGACACCAAAATAGAAAAATGACACTTTCCAAGTACCAAAATGACGTTAATGATTCATAAGACAATGAACTCTTAAAAAATAGACTCACTGATATACAATTGCAACAATATAACATTTTACAACATAAATGATAGATTTGTAATAGCCACAATAATTATGCTTCAAAATGCTTGAGAAAAGACTAGAAATAATATCTTTAATAGGGAAAATTGATATTGGATAGTCATAAGCAGATTTGCAATGTCTAGCTAGCATAACATGTCACTTTTGAAGTTAATTTGTTGTTGTTAGATGGTTGTAGCAATATTTTGCAACAAAAACAAGTTGGTTAGTGAATTGGGCTAATCTAAGGTCAGTAGGAGTTAGTGAATGTTCCAAAGAAGATAGTTTGAAAGTAGTTTGATCAATCAATCACTAGTAGTGGATAGACTAGTGCCTTCTATGGTAATGGAGTCAATAATGGCAGCATAAAATATTAGATGAAAAATAGCAATGATAATGTTATGTCAAAGGTATGGAGAGGATAAGAAAGGTGTTGGTATCCCAAGGCCTAAAAAATCCAACTCCTAGAGATAATTGCTAGAAAGTAACAAAGGTCGGGCCCTAGCGATTTCTCTTTTCCTTGAACAAATTGTAATAAAATATGAAAATGGGCATTGAAGTTGGGTGACTAGAGTAATACAATGGTAGGGCTCTAGTATCTACTTCAAGATAGGTGTATTTCAAGAAATTAACAAGTGGAAGACTATAGAGAAAAATATAGTAACATATGTCTTTCTCCTAGGGTTTCAAGCAAGCAATTTCATAATATTAGACATGAAACAAGTAAATTAACCATAAGCATTCATTCACAATAAATAAATTCATATTTTCCACTTACTTCACCAATAATAATCAAGCATAAACCCTAGTTAAAGATCCTCCACATGAAAATTTGCAAAATACACCAAGAAATGCCTCCTCTGGGAAGTTCACACCACTAGATTTCAGGTAATAAAACTTAAAGAAGGACAAATTTCAGACCACCACTTGTGTGATGAGTCAATGACGAAAACATATGAGAGTTTTATCTCTTATTTATACAATATCAATGACCTTTAATTATTTTTTAGGTCATAAAAGGCTGACATGGCCAAATTAAATCAAAAATCCAGTTTTTACATAAATTCAATAATTAAAAACCTAATTTTACTTTTAGAGATGATGTCATTCCCTTCTAAGGTGACGTTAAACCCCCAACATGGAATTCTAGGCCTCAAATGCAAAACACTTGGCCTCCAGAGGGCTCAAATGCTGCCACACATGCCAACTAGCACCAAACCGTCCTCATAAATGCCAAACCCTAACTGGATGATGTCAAGGGTCAACATGATGATGTTAGGGGCTCTCAAGGGCCAATGTCATG
Source organism: Picea engelmannii (assembly GCA_009831015.1). NCBI lineage: Eukaryota > Viridiplantae > Streptophyta > Pinopsida > Pinales > Pinaceae > Picea > Picea engelmannii. The sequence goes on along the minus strand of ML785682.1, from coordinate 237,350 downwards.
TTGGAAGGAAAATACCCCTCCTAGTTCTAGGATTTCCAGAGTGTCCCGAGGAAAACTTCTATCTTTCTTCCTGTTGCCATCCTTTGGTGTCTCTCTGCCCTTGGTTGGGGTCACAACATCCATCTGTTGGGCTTTAAGCCCTATGGAGGTCTGAGCTAATCATATCCCCATATCTACCTGTCCACCAAGCATGGTCCTACAGCAACAACAAGTATGCATTCGATGGGCTCATAAGTCACAGAGATCATAACAATGCCAATCACATCCAATAATCAAATTATCCAAAAATGTGCATCAAACCTCCCTTTACCCAGACAAATGCTCAAAGATGTTATGCAGTTTAACAAGTCAGGTTTGGAGAGTGTTTCAATATGTCATATAGGGCTAATTATCCTCAATTTTGGGGTGTTTCCCAGGTGAATACCAATCCATGTCATGTAAGTGTGTAAAATGGTGTAAGGGAAATGTTTGGGCAATGGGTGTAGTGATAACAGGGAAATGTAGGTCTTGCATGTGGGTGCCTCTATAGAGGGTGATCTGCACTCTGTCATGGATGCCATTTTTTCCTAGCCCATTCAATGCCTTTTATTCTTTGTCTTATTTAGTTTTATTTTCAAGGAAAATCTCGGGGACACTGTCCTGGTGTGGTCACTAGTGGTGACAACATTACCCACAACCACTTCACGGAAATGAGAAGGATGACTCGTGATGAGACCCCCTTTCTATTGGCTATGGCACCAAGAGCCACTACCCTGGTTTGGTGACCAGATAGATGGTAGTGACATACCACTACATGCCCATAGACCTAATAGGTCGGCTCATGATGAGACCTCCCATCCACCAACTAGACCTTGAGTTCTATTTTATCTTATGAGTCCCCTTTTCTTACTGAGAAGCCTTTTATTTCTTTCTCAGGAATCCCTGGGCGAAGCATCTCAAAGGTTTTATTTTGGATTTTAACTCTTTCTAGCTACTTTTACCCTCTGGGCCTTTAGCCCCTTCTTCCCATAAGGAAAGTTACAACACTTCCTAGTGTGGAAAACCCAATGCCTGAACCAAGGTAGGGGAAGATGAGAGGGATAATGATGAAAAATCGTAAGTATGGAAGGAATGGACGACGACCTTTCATAGACCTACCCAATGGAAAATAATCCTAAAGGGAACCAACTTACTAGGGCATTCTAACACCCCCTAGGTATGAACAAGTTAAAGAGAATAATTTCCAAGAAAACGTTATGAAATGAAGGAGAGTTCAGTGCAACATATTCAAATGCTTGGAAAATCAGAGTAACACATACCATGATACCCAAAATCATTACCACATGGAGCAAGACCCACTTCTACTTTAGGACCAAACTAGTGGGATGGATGTTGCTGCTACTAATAGATGGGATGCACTGAAGAAAATATGGGACCTTCGGGGCCAAACTCAAGTCATATGGCTCTTGGTACTCCATGTCTAGGACCTTTGGACCTTGAGACATAATCTCCTTAGTTATCCCTAGGATAGGGGATAACATCTAGGTCCAACTCGAGGACATATGGTCATCATAGAGTGCATGAGAACCTCAACACATCTGACATGACCTGCATCTGCTAGATCTCAACAAATGTAATTAGTAATCTCTAGGGTGGTGATATCGCCCCTCGCTCACATATGATATAATGGAATAAAATTAAACAATCATGTATATACATAATGAAAAATGAAACTACAACTATACTACTCTAGCATGATATGCATATGGTATATACAATGAATGCAAATTCCTACCTAACTTACATGTACTTACTTTTGAAGTCAAGTCTTTGCCCCATGATGGGGTTTAAGGAGGTTTCCACTAACTGGTAATGGATGTCTTCTTCCTTCCAATGTGGATAGATAGTAGGCATCATTGACTGACTTCATTTCGACTCTAAAAGGTGAAATCCAAAACTGCACATTCCCCTTAACATTAGTAGGCTCTCCCTTTTTTGTATCTCACATCTAGACTATATCTCCCTCTTGATAATCCTTTTCTTTGAAATTGGTTGTTTCTTGTATAACTCTAGTATATTTGTTTGAGGGAGGAGGGTGGGATTCAACTGTGAAGACTTCCTGTTGGGTTGGTCTAATCAGTATATCATCATCCCCTTTCTTTAATAGCCCGACAGTCCCAACTTCTTTGTCCTTGTTTTTTTCCAAGATTTGTTGATATTCTTCCTTGTTTGGCATTGTATTTTATCAAAATCTTCCTCTGAAGCGAAAGGAAAATCCTTTGGATAAAATACATGAAGGTTTTCCTTGATTGGCTCATGTGTTTCACTAGTTTCATCATCATTGTCAATTTCTTGCACATGGACCTTGGCCATTGGCACATTTGGGAGGCACTCTATTGTCCCATCGTTCATAGGCACATTGATGTAAGTTAGATCCATTTCTAGGGTACCTCCCAACATTGTAGTAAACTTCTTGGACAAAAGAATTTCCCATACATCAGGGACATCCATGACCACAATATCCATGTGGATCACCCTCTCAGGATATTTACCAAGGCATACTTCAACATTTTCAACTACCCTGTGAGTGGGTATGGCCCTAGATTCAAAACCACGCACATTCCTATAAGGTCCTGTGTCATTTAGGCCTAGTTACTCCATGATCTTCAAATACATCATGTTAGCACCTATTCATGAATAAAACATACAATTGTTAAGACATTTGTTATTAACTAATAATGTCATGAATAAAGGTGGGAATTCATCATACTAAACCCTAAAATGGTCTGCTTGTAACATGATAGGAAGGTTCATTGGCTCATCCGATACTTTGAAAAAGTTTCTGAACCTTTCTTTTACAGATGGAACCTTGATGACTTACCTTAGTGGAATGGTTACGTGCCTTTTTGTCAATGCACCTTCAAAGTCAAAATTCAAATCAACCTTGTTAGTTTTGGGAGGATTTTTAGGATGAAGTATGTTCATAGGTTGAGGTCTTGGTTGTGAAGTTATAGGTCCAGTAGAGAGATATTGGTTCATTCATTTTTTCCTAGTATACACTTGTAATTCTTGTTTCTTTAACTTTTGTCTCGAATCTTAATCAATATTATTTATCACCTCCATCCTAGCCTTCCTGGCTGCTTCCTTTATGCCTTCTTGATGTTCTTCAAGTGTGACATTAAGGCAATATTGAGGACCCTCAATGGTATGATTGATAATATTCACTTGGTCATGTTCACCATTGTTCAGAGGAAATTCATGCTCCCAATATGAGTCTCTACACTATAAGAACCAAGGGTTTTCATCTACCATGTTTACGGGGGAAAAAGTATTAGGAACTTATTGATCATTTTTTGGTCTACAAACTTGAGTCCTTTATGGAATTGTTCTCTGTAAGGGGCCCTAAGAGCTTGTTGTTGAGCTCTGTCCAAGTTGACAATATTATTCATCATTAATTCTTGGGTTTTTACCATGCCATATAAACTCAACTGTAGCTTTGCCAAGCTAGTGCCAATATCTAAGGTAGGTTCAACATTATGGACTATCTTAGGTTTAATATCTATTTTGACTCTTGGGGCAGAGAAAGGTTCAACTCTGGATGATGATAGATTGTCTTCAATTATTGTAGCCACCTCTTGGGCCTATTGGATTGTTTTAGGGGATTTATCTCTGAGGAGAAATCCCATCTGTCCTGTAAAGGATTTGGTGTAAAGAAAGAGAAGGAAATTGTTTGAAGGATGATGGATCACTGGGATATTTTGCACTAAGCTTTCAAATTTATCATGAAATTACCTAACAATTTCATTCTCTTGTTTTGTGAGGTTATTTAGCCTTATTAACAACTTGTTGGGGTCTTCCTTGACACTCCATCATTTGAGGAACACTTTCTCCAACTTGTCCATGGTTTTAATACTAGCATCAAGGAGACCATTGTTCCATCATCTAGTGCCATCATGGAGGCTAGAAGAGAACAATTTCATAGCTAAATATTCAGCATCATCATTGATGGGATGAAGCTGAAAGAAGGCCCAAAATTTTCTCATATGATCCTCAACACTGACTACATCATTACCAGTGAATTTAGGTAACCATTTCTCATACCTAGGGGGAATTTGCCTAGGGTATCCTCGTATGTTTTTCATGTCTGACAGTTTGAAAATATTGAATGACCATTTTTTTTTGTTTTTATCTTGTTTTTGATTAACAGTCTGAGTTCCTATGCTATACATTGTGTTTAAAGGAAGATTTCCTCCAAACAATGATTTCACTATAGGAGAGTTTCGGGGAGGTTTTCTTCTAAAGGACTTGGGAGGATTGGTATACCTCCCTGAGATTTGTAGAGTCACCAGATAATTTTATTGAAACTATCAAAGGGATGAGGGGATCACCCTCAGTGGAGACACCAGGTAATATTTGTAATATAAAGGATTTTGAAGGAAGAGGTTTACCGAAAAAGTGTACTCATCCTTGAGGATTATTGACTTAGTGTTCCCCAACAACGGTGCCAAAATTTTATTGCATATTCTATACTTGCCTAAATCCCAAATAAAGTAGATGCAATATTGGCATAATAGGGGGTGACCTATCACTGTCACCTTAATAGGAAACCCCTTTCTATTTAGGAGTATATCAATATACCCCAAGGGAGACTTCCCCAGTAACCTGAGGGTTTGAGAAGGATACAAAAAGAAAGATCCCCCCTCTCACAAGTCACTCAATTCCAAAGGTTATTTGTGTCTTATAGAGATTAAGAAAAAGATAAATATTGTGTACCTTCCCATAACAAGACAACAAAATAGAAAAAGGGCACTTTCAAGTACCAAAATGATGTTAATGCTTCATAAGACAATGAACTCTTAAAAAATAGACTAGCTGATATAAAATTGCAGCAGTATAACAATTTACAATAGAAATGATAAATTTGTAACAACCACAATAATTATGCTTCAAAATTATTGAGAAAAGACTAGAAATAATAGCTTTAATAAGGAAAATTGATATTGGATGGTCACAAGCAGATTTAGTAATGTCTAACTAGCATAACATGTCACTTTTGATGTTAGTTTGTTGTTGTTAGATGGATGTAGAAATATTTTGAAACAACGACAATTTGGTTATTGAATTAGGCTAATCTAAGGTTAGTAGGAGTGAGTGAATGTTCCAGAGAAGATAGTTTGAAAGTAGTTTGATTAATCAATGATGCAGGAGCATCGCCAGCCAGCAGTAAACACGCGTGGATGTGGAAGACAGCTGGACAAGTGCCAACGCATTTCATGTTTAAATTGTTTTGAAGTGGAATGCGCCAAAATCTTAATGGTATAATTAAATAAGCGTATTCACATTTATGGTGGAGCATTGTAATCAGACCTTGAGCATCCCACTCTCATCTGAAGTAGATAGAGGCATTTATGCTAAGTTAATATAGGTAGATAGAATTTAATTCTAGATTAGACAGTTTAGAGCGCAAGAGGGAAACAGGATATAGACACCCTCATTGTATAGTTGTATTATGATTATTGTCAAGATAAAGCATAGAGGAGAAGAAGTAGAGAGATGTGTAGAAGAATTCCATGTACAAAAGTTATGAGATTAATATATATGAAGCTTTGATTTAGACTCATGGTGTTCAAATACTCTTTGTGTATGCATGTTGAATGTTCTGCTCATATTTGTTTAATCTTTTTGTTATACAATTGATTTTATGCTATGTATGAATGATTTCTTGTTAAATGTCTGAAATCTGAGAGAGAGAGAGAGTAAGGAATGAGTTTCAATTGTTTCTCATCCTAAGTGAGTAAAATTCCTGCAAGGAGTGCAGTGGAGTTTGTCCACAAGGAGTGCGTTGACAAGGGTTCAGAGGTTTTATCTCTGAAATCTCAGGAGGGATAATAATTGTTCTCATTCTCGCAGAAGTGCAAGCTAGACATAGGAGCCGTTCAAGGTGTGCACAGGCCAAGTAGAGTTTCAGGGTTTGTAACCTGAGGGAGTTGTTGACAGACTGTTATCGCAGGGAGTACACAGAGTCAAAGAGGTTCAAATACTTGAGTGTATTTGAAGATGTGTCACAAGGAGTGCACGCAGGAATTTTCCCCAAAGGACTTGGAGATTTTCAAGCAAGCTCAAGAGGGATAGAGTATTCGAAGTTGTCGAAGAAAGCTCAGGAAGTTTATCACCTTGAAGCATTCAAAGGGAGGTGCTACAAAGTTACTTTGCAGGAAGATACATTCTAGTGAGGAGATAGCCTGTTCAATTTTGCAGGAATCGTCAAGAAGGAAACGGACGGTCGGAATTCTCTGTGGAGAATTCACGAAGTCCCGAGAGCCATTAGATCTCACAGAGTAGCAGGGGAGTTACGATGAGTGTTTTCTAACGTTCAAGCTCAGGAGAGATAGGGACGTAGATCCAAGCCAACAAGGGTCGTTGGATTTATCCCTGGATTTCCATTTCGGGTTTTCGTGAGTTGAAGTCTCGAAATATTTGCATTAAGACTCACGAAATTGCAAAGTGCGAAGTCCCAAAGGGCCAAAAGGATTGTGTGGGGCCATAGAATCCAGCAGGGTTGACAGGTGGCACACTTGTTGACATGGAAGTCAATTGCATTGAACACTTTGGGGTTTCATGAGTTGAAGTCCCAAAAACTTTGCATCAAGGTTTGCAAAATCGCGAAGTGCGAAGTCCCGAAAAAGGTGGAAAGCTTCGTTGTGGGGCCAGCACCGGGAACTGTGTTGGATTCTAGGCATTTCGGCATTTTGGGTTTCGTAGAACCGAAAGTCAAGAAATCTTGTAATCAGGATTCGCGAAATCGCAAAGTCCGAAATCCCGATGGAATGAGGAGAAGTTGAAAAGTCAACCTTTGCGAGCGCATCGACGCTTCGACAAATTGGGATTTCAGGAGTCGAGGGGATGAGTTGCATGACATCGCAACTCTCGAAATTGTCATAATGAGAAACCTGAAAGAGAAAGGGGAAAATTCAAGTGTCACCTATTTTCGGCATTTCGAGGATCGAAAGGATAAGACGCTTGACCATAGGACTTGTGAAATCGTGAAGTCCAATTTCCCAAAGTATAAGGGGAAATTTATCAAGGTTATTTGTGGGTGCAGATTTCCTGAAAGGGGAATAGAAGGGCCAGTCGAGCTCTTTTGGCCAGAAGAAAGGGAGAGATCCTGTGCGGATCCCGATCTGCAGATCTGAGGAAGGGGTTTGCATCAATCAATCACTAGTAGTGGATAGACTAGTGCCTTCTAGGGTAATTGAGTCAATAATAACTACGGAAAATATTAGAGGAAATATAGCACTGATAATGTTATGGCAAATGGATGGAGAGGATAAGAAAGGTGTTGGTATCCCAAGGCCTCAAAAATCCAACTCCTAGAGATAACTTCTAGAAAGTAACAAAGGTTAGGCCCTAGCAATTTCTCATTTCCTTGAACAAATTGTAATAAAATGTGCAAATGGGAATGGAAACAGGGTCAATAGAGTGCTACAATGGTAGGGCTCTAGTATCTACTTCAATATAGGTGCATTTCAAGAAATTTTAACAAGTGGAATACTATAGAGAAAAATATAGCAACATATGTCTTTCTCCTAGGGTTTCAAGCAAGCAATTTCATAATCTTAGACATGAAACAAGAAAATTAACCATAAGCATTCATTCACAATAAAGAAATGAATATTTTCCACTTACTTCACCAAGAATAACCAAGCATAAGAAGGCCAAATTTTATACCACCACTTGTGTGATGAGTAAATGATGAAAACATATGAGAGTTTTATCTCTTATTTATACAATATCAATGACCTTTAATTATTTTTTAGGTCATAAAAGGCCGACATGGACAAATTAAATAAAAAATCCAGTTTTTACATAAATTCAATAATTAAAACCCTAATTTCAGTTTTAGAGATGGCTTCATGCCCTTCTAGGGTGACATTAGACCCCCAACATGGAATTCTAGGCCTCAAATGCAAAACGCTTGGCCTCCAGAGGCCTCAAATGCTGCCACACATGCCAACTAGCACCAAAATGTCCTCATAAATGCCAAACCCTAATTGGATGACGTTAAGGGTCAACATGATGGCATCAGGGGCCTTCAAGGGCCAATGTCATGGTGGAAGAGAAAGACCCCCTAGGTCTAGGCATGCCAGAGTGTATCAGGGAAAACATCCTTCTTTTTTCCTGGTTCCATCCTCTGGTGTCTCTCTTCCCATGGTTGGGGTCACAACATCCATCTGCTAGGCTTTCATCCCTATGGAGGTCTGAGTTAATCATCTCCCCATATGTACCTGTCCACCAAGCACGATCCTACAAGAACAACAAGTATGCCTTGCATGGGCTCATAAGTCACACGGACCATAGCAATGCCAATCACATCCAATAATCAAATTACCCAAACATGTGCATCAAACCCCCCTTTACCCAGACAAATGCTCAAAGACGTTATGCCATTTAACAAGTTAGGTTTGGAGAGGGTCTTAGGATGTCCCATTGGGATAATTATCCTCAAGTTTGGGGTGTTTCCCAGGTGAATACCAATCCAAGTAATGCAAGTGCGTGAAATGTTGTAGGGGAAATGTTTGGGCAGAGGGTGCAGTGATAACAGGGAAATGTAGGTCTTGCCTCTGGATGCCTTTGTAGAGGGAGAGATGCACCTTATCATGGATTCCATTGTTTCCAAGCCCATTCAATTCCTTTTATTCTTTGTCTTATTTCTTTTTATTTTCAAGGAAAAGATGGGGAACATTGTCCTGGCATGGTGACCAGTGGTGACAGCGTTACCCACAAGCACTTCACAGAAATGAGAAGGTTGGCTTGTGATGAGACCCCCTTTCTCTTGGCTATGCCACCAAGATCCACTACCATAGTTTGGTGACCATATAGATGGTAGTGTCATACCTCTACATGCCCATGGACCTAATAGGTTGGCTCATGATGTGACCTCCCATCCACCAATTAGACTTTGAGTTTTATTTTATCTTATAGGTCCCCATTTCTTACTGAGAATCCTTTTATTGATTTCTCGAGAATCCTTAGGAGAAGCATATCAACGGTTTTATTTTGGATTTTTACTCTTGCCAACTACTTTTACCCTTGGGCCTTTAGCCCCTTCTTCCCACAAGGGAAGGTACAACCCTTCCTAGTGTGGAAAACCCAATGCTCGAACCAAGGTAGGGGAAGATGAGAGGGATAATGATGAAAAATGGTAAGTATGGAAGGAATGGACTATGACCTTTCATAGACCCACCCAGTGGCAACTCATCCTAAAGGGAACCAACTTACTAGGGAATTATATCACCCCCTAGGTATGAAAAAGTTGAAGAGCATAATTTCCAAGAAAACATTATGAAATGAAGGAGAGTTCAATGCAACATATTCAAATGCCTCGAAAATCAGAGTGACACATACCATGATACCCAGAATCATTACCTCATGGAACAAGACCCACTGCTACTTCAGGACCAAGCTAGTGGGATGGATGTTGTTGTTGTTTATAGATGGGATGCATTGAGGAAAAGATGGGCCCTATGGGGCCAAGCTCAATTCGTATGGCTCTAAGTACTCCATGTCTAGGACTTATGGGCCTCAAGACATAATCTCCTTAGTTATCCCTAGGATAGGGTATAACCGTACTTTGAGTTAGAGAAGGAATAACATAATGAGAAAAAGACGTGTTGAAGGTTTAATGAATATCATATATATAAGAAAGGTTTTAAACTTATAGAAAGTATTATATTGGYGCACCAAGAGGTTTGATTCTAATTATCAGATGGTGATGTTGTATAAATAAGGAAAACCACCTATTTCCCTTACATCATCTACGTTTGGGAGGATGTTGAAACTTTCAAAGTTGATGATTTTTTTTAGGATGTTCGAGGCCCTGWGGATTTGGTATTATGAATAAATGGCTTTATCAACCCAAGCTATAGGTTTCAAAGGCATTATACCAATAAAATAATTTGGATTTAGTGGACCCTTACAGGGAATTGGAATCTCCCTTGCTCAATTAGTCAAGAGAAAATTGATAATGAAAATATAGAGGTATGTTGTGTATATCAGTTACTAAGTTATATATAAAAAACCATATTTTTTATTAAGAAAATAACATTTCAAATAAGATTTGTCACCAAATTTATAAATTCAAATGAACCAAGATATTTTATATGTCTTTGTACCTAGTTTCTGCCTTATTTGTTTGCAATGTTTTTGAAAAAATTGATACCTCAAGGTGACATAAACCTCAAGATAGATTCAAAGAAATTATGGTACCAAGATATTTGGAGGAACGAGGCCCCATTTAATTTGTATAGGGTCTAGGATACTTGTTTTGAGAGGTTTAGAAAAATGGTGATAATAAAAGAACATGAATGCTTAACACAATAATATAGGTATTTCTTGGTTGGAAAGGGTGAGTATTTATGCATATTTTGACTTAAAAATCATCTTATCATCATAAATTAACTGGATTATTTTATTTATAGTCCAATTAGGGATATACTTCTAAGGTTTCGGGGCTATTACATTCTTTAAATATTTCATATTTTGTTGGTTGATAAAACCCTAATTTTACACATCACTTTAGCCCTAATTTTACTTGCTCATTATTTGTTTCAAGGGATAAATTTATTTCTTCATTCATAACATGTATCAATTCTATAATTTACCATCCTTCTTTCAATTTTTACAACAACTATTGTAACTCCAAATGTGATTGCTTAAAATCACACATTGATGAATGGATTTGAAATGAAAACATTGTAAAATAAATCTTGGCAAAATTGGTGCCATTACTCAAGGTGTTAAATCCAATTCTCTCAACTTCTCCCTTTCATTTCAAATTACTTTTGCATTGATTTGTGCATTATTATTTCATTAAAATTGGCTATCAATATTTTCATAGACTCGACCATCTTCTCATCCTTACACTTATTATCCTAATTTTATACATGATGGCCATACTAACCATGAACCTTGCAAATTATGCCTTTATTCATATATATAATAGTCGTCATTGTATTTCCCCAAGACTCTGTATAAAACATCTCAGTGACATCCCATATTTTTTAACATATTAAATAACCTATGATAGCCCAATTCAATACTTCATTGCATCATGGACTTGTATTAAAGTTATATTATAAAGTCACATTGGAAAAATGATTTAAAAATGGTGTCATACTTGAAAAGTAGTTTTATAAATTTTGAAGGCAGATTTATAATTGTGTTTTAAAGCAAAGTAACCCATAAAAGATTGCCATGTGTCAATGAAGTGGTTTTGGGTTATGAGACATTGGGATCGAATTAAAACACATGCACTTCAACCTCCCGTAATCAATGACAGTTGTCAAGTGTAGAGGATAAATGGTGGATTTTGAGTGTTATTAGCACATATTGGGTATCTCACTATAAATTTAAAATTTAGGGATTCCCTTTCAAGCAATTCCTTGAATTTGTAACAAATTTAAAATTTGATGAGGATCCCAACTATTCAAAATTAATTTCATTGTTTGATGGTATAATTGGTCCAAATCCAGCTATTAGGCCAATAATTATAGATGGTGCTCAAAGGGTTGGCCAAAAGCAAGGCAGGTTGCCAATGGAAGGAGATGACGAGGAACAACCAAAGAAGAAGATTCATTTAGGGATGTTAGCTTCCTAATACATTTGTTTTCATAATTCTCATCATCCCATGAAGTAGAGGTACCACTATAATGTGGTAGATTCTAGGCTGGCACAACATATTGAGAAACTATGGAACAATATCTTACATATTGCAAAGGATGGGAATATTCTGTCTAAGAGGTTTCATATGGGAACTTTTGGAGCAGTATTACAATGATGTCAATGTTGACTTGTCAAAAGCATTTTTATATGGGTAGGGATTTGAAACAAGTGAAATTGGAGAAGAATTTGGGAATGAAAAGGAGAGAAAGCATAATTTATTCTTTGTAGAGAACTATCCAAGCTCTGGGAGGAAAGTTAGGAAGTTTTGTGAAGAAACAAAGAGAATTTCGAATATTTTCCAAGAGGGAAGGGGTTAAATAACCATTCTCTCCCCAGGTTTCGTTTGCAGTACTCTAGAAGATCCTCCATGTCCTCCATGCAAACTCATTGTAGATCTCCTCCTCATGTAGTGGTCTTGCAGATCCTCCGTGCCCTCTATGAAAAATTGATGTAGATCTCCTTCTTGCATAGGGTTTCGGTCGACTTATGTTTCATGCACATGAGTCTAGTTGGAGATTAACATAAAATGGGGTTTTACTTTTGTGCGAGATGGGAATTGTGTAACATATATTATTTATGTAATATATAATATATGTTACATATATTATTATATGTAACATATATTATATGTTACATATATTATATATTACATATAATAATATGTAACATACATAATGATGACGATGACTACATAGTTATGATCCATGACAATGTCGATGAGGATCACGAAGACAATGACAAAGATGATGATGATGATGACCAAGACGATGATGATGATATGATAAAGATGATGATGGAGATGATGATGATGATGATTTATGGTGATGACAATGATGACGATGATGATTATGATGACGATGATGATGACAATGGTGATGATGATGATAATGGCGATGATGACAATGGTGATGATGAGGACGACGATGATAACAATGAAAATGTCGATGATGATGACAAAGACAATGACGATGATGGAAATGATGATGATCATGACAACGATGACGACGACGATGATGATGAATATTACGATGATGATGATGATGATGATTATGATATTGATGATGATGATGATTGCAATGATGATGTGATGATGATGATGACAATGTTGGTTATGGTGATGACTATGATGCCATTAAATTGAGAAGGCATGGGTAAATTGAACCTCCTCCAATTTTGAGGTGGATGGGATAGAGGCCCCATATATGATCAATGCTTGTTGAAAGGCCCCTATCATGGTTGGAATTCATGCATGTTGCATACCTTCACTTTTAATGTGACCATGGGGGATACTTCATTAAGGAGGCCCTATGCTTATTATTATAAAATCACCTTACAAACTTGACACTTGAGAGGGATCTAATAATTATGGTAGTCGACCAATATGGAGTACTAATGAACAATGACCCGGGGAAAATGGGAGTTAAATTTTTCCACATTGATTACTTAGATTTGCATTGTGTGAATAGGTTTATTGGACAATGATCCCATGAATTAGGGTTCAAGTATATTCCTAATCCTATATTTACATAATCTTATAGATCTACCCCTATAATGTTATAACCCTATAACCATAACCCATTTAACTCCCAATCAATAATCCATGTAACTCCTAACTTCTAAAATCATTATAAACACATTATCCTTAAACCCTACCACTCGTAACCCTTGTCTCCTTTTACCCCTAACCACTAACCATAATATATCCATACACCACAACCATATTACACATAACTAATATAACCCCATAAACATTATAACCTTTAAGAATTTGAACTCCAAACCTACCACTTATAACCCCTAACCATTATAACACTTAATTCCTATATTAATCATTACCCCTAACACTACAAACCCCTAATATAAGTTAACAACAATAATTTTTTCATGGATTCCTTTGTTGTTATCGTGATCAAAGGAAAACAAATTCTTGATGTCTTTTTTTATTTTTTACATCCATCTTTCATGAATTTAATTCTATCCTTTAGTTCTACCCATTTTCTAGGTGTTACTAAGTGAAAATGAAGGGTTTCCACCGCTTTATTTGTTAGATTTTAGATTGGTTAATCTACTATATGTAATTTTAAGTTCTAGACTTTCTATTAATATAATCTACAATGGATATACATATAAACTATTCTTTTAAAGCATTTACTTTATATATTTATTTCCTTTTATCGACTTTACATCTCCTTGGCCATATCTAGTTCCTTAAATAGGTCTTATAAGATGTATTATTAGTAATCTTAGGTTTCTTTCTAGAGTTGTTAATCTTGATTTTCCACCTCTCTTCCCTTCAACTTTGAATTCTTATCCTTGTTTTTCATCTCCTTGTATGCTTTATGCCTTTTTTGTTATTTTTACCCATAATAAACAAAAAGTAGTGGTGGGATTGCATCAACCAATGGAGTTGTGTTATAGAAAGATTTGCCTCACCCTATGCAAACTTGCACATAGGGACTTTTTCCATTTCCCTATGTAGACTTGAAGTCCCTTTTTGCAAATCCCAGAGCTAAAAATGTTATTTTTCCACATATATGCACCCTACCTATAGTACAACATGCGTATATGCAAGTTGCACCACTACAGCTCATGTACATCGAGATTTGTGCCCAAAATTAAAAAAACGGTGTTAGGTTTCCATGTCACGTTACGAGATCTATGATCCTTGACCTTCTATATACTAGAAACGTTCCAACTTGACCCTTCAGTTCCACTTTAAGGATACAAATGGGCCAAATCCAAGCTATGGAAAAGGAAGAGAAGAATTCAACTTTGAGAGAAAAGTTACTCTGGAGAAATTATTCACTTCATATTGAGTCTGCATCCCGTTGTAATTTTAAGTCTGAACACATTGTTCATCCCCTAAGCTCTTCCCTACATGATTGAGAACCTCATTGTATCTCTTATATGAGCTTTCCTTTGGTGGAGGATTGAAGTGGTGGAGGCCCAGCTAGAAGGAACTTAATTTCTCAGTTCCGAACCGTGCCGACACAGAAGTTTGTAATTCATTCACTTATGCTGATTACATTTTAATAGAAATACTCTTTTCTCATCCAATTAATATCGCATCGAATATTTGAATTGTTATTCCATGGGCATATTTGTTATTAATGTTAATGGATTATGCTATTGAATGCACTAACATTATATATTATCACCATATGCTTGCATTTATTGGTTTTTGAGGACTAGTTGCAGGTGTATTGCTTTGGGTAAAGTGCTCAACGATGGACTTCATCAAACATATGGATGAGGTAGGCCTTTTATCTTATCTTTCTAGCATATTTTTTTATATAGCATACTTGAGATCAGAGTTGATTTCTGCAGTCATTTCCATCTGTTGTGGTTTACCCCTAGCCATAGAAAGATTTTCCTTGTAACAAGTTGTAAAAAACAATCCCTTATATCCCCAAAATGACATGTTAAGGACAAAATATATTTCTTAGAAAGGAAAGTTCGACCTAAGATTACACCCTTTTCATATGTTTTTCCTTTGATTTGAGGTGAAGTTATGGTGACTTTTCCATTTCCTCCATTCAGTCAATTAGTTGACCCTTCTTAGACATTTAGTTGTTCAAGTATATACTCATACACAAATATATACACTACTAGATGTTCATTCTACCTTATAATCAAGCACTTAGATTTTCTCATGTAATTCATTAGTAAACATACACACTAGTGATTGTGATAGTTCTCTTTCTGTTTGGCACTTAAGCTATTGCATATGGATTACCAAAGAAGAAGTGATCCTACCTATCACATTGATTAACCACTCCTATAATTTTTAATCCATTCTCACACCTTTCATGTCTAAGACTATGAATCTTTATCCAATGGAATCCCCCATATATTTATTATATATTAGAATAGTGTTTATTTTCATGGTGATTATTTGATAATTTTATAGTTATTAATACATGTGTTGTTGTTTGTTCTTGTTCATCACAACAAAATCTCAATCTTGAAATCATAAGAATCCATACCTGTCTCATATGATTAACTAACTCATTGTACTATGTTCATGTGCCTACACTATAAAACATATTGTTTTTTATCCCAAATCCACAAGCAATCTATCTTGTCTACTAGTCACATGCATACTGGGTCTATAATAACTAGTTGAACCAACTAGTTGGGCATATCACAACATGGACAAAAATATGATCACCTCTCTTCACAGGGATAACATTTCCATTTATTTAGGTGATTTCACTATTAATCTTTTTGGTTGAAAAATACATCTTATATTTACAAAGACTAGTACAAAATATGGAAGGGCATATATAGTGAAAATCATAACCTCTTCCTCAGTGTAATGAGGGTAGAAATAAAGTCAAAGTACTCACCCAGGTTCAATGAATGGGCATATTTAGTCAAAAGAGAACCCTTAGTTAGGATATGATGGTGAAACTCATGCCACCATAGAGAACAAAACGTGGACATGGAACTCACCTCATGATAAAAAACTATCTTGGACCTAATTTTTCCTTCACATTGATGATGATGATAAAATATGCATAAGAACAACAAGATGGTGGAAAAGGTTCACTAGCCAACACTGAATATATTCACACCAGTGTTACATATTTATAGTACAATGGGTGATGCCACCTCATAGAGATATTTTCTCTAGATCCTAAAATCATGCATGATGACTAGGCTAGGCAATCTTAACTAAATCATTAGTCATCACTTGAGGATATATTACTAATATCCTAAA
>ML785682.1:203445-220072 GCA_009831015.1 Picea engelmannii | reverse complement strand
CATAAGGGGACCACTTATGTGAGGTACAAAAATGTTATGTGCTACAAGATTGGTCTTTACTCGAGATTGAATTCTATGGTAAGACTTATATAATTGCTTGGTTGTTGATGACCATTTCCAAGGATCAATCCACTCATAGTGAACTTTCAATCTTGCAGGTTTCTTCAGTGTTGAACATATGTCTGAAGAATGGTTATGCTTGCCACAATGATGGCAAGGATAAAGATCAAAACAATGATTCTCCTTGTGACCAAATCGATTACAATGTTGGCATTTATAATTATGATGCTAAACTTGAACAAGTGAAGTTGAAGATTCTTGAAGGAATCCAGCACTTTGGAACTTGATTGGTCTGGAATAATCAGGAATAGGAAAGGTAACTTCCTTTTCATATCCAAGTCCTGTTCTATTCCTTTTGTAAATGATTTCTTCCCAAGGTTTGATGATGGTCTTGGAAAGAGTATTATGAACCTGTTGCTTTGAAATCCGTGGAAGCGGATTTACTACATGTTGATGCATCATTGAAAAGTTTTCTTCATTAAAATCAAAAGAAAACTCTTGAAAAGTAGGTTCAAGAATAGCATCGTCTTTGTCTGCATCTGAAGTTGTCTTATTGAGTTGCTCCTTCATTGACTGTTGATTAAAAACATCACCATCATCATCATAGAGAGGATTGTGTTGAACATAAACTAGTTCAGAACACTTCACTAGCTGTTGATTTTTGAGATCTGTCAACTCATCATTCAATAGCTAGGATAAAGATTGAAGAAGTCTAACTTTAGCTTGCATCACTTGCAAACAAGTTAGCACTGATTGAAGAGTTGTTTTTTTCAATATCACTATGTTGTCTTCAATGGTGTTTATTAGAGTGTTCATTAACTCTAATAATTCGAGATTTCAAGCCATTTCAAAAAACACTAAATGAGGTCTCCTTGTGCAAGTAGATCCTGATTACAATTTGACTCGACAGAAGAAGGTTTATTTGCAACTCACTCACTTGAATCACTCACTTGAACTTCATGCTCGCTTGTTATTCACGCTCACTGGAATCACTCACTTGAACTTCACGCTTGCTTGCTATTCACGCTCACTTGAACTTGCTTCCAGGAATTTGAGGATGTCGGTTACCACTGAGAATGCATCCCAAAGTATTACAATGATTTGAGTTTCAAGTACTCATCCTTGTCAATTACGACTCAAAATGACTCTAGGGTGTCGGGCTCAGCTGAAAATGCACCTTATGACAAATTCAATTCAACTCAACTTGACTTCAAAAAGACAAGTAAACTTACAAAAGGCCAATTTGCAAGTTACAATAAATCATGATTAAGTAATCTTACAACAAACATTGTTTGCAAGTTACAATTTAACTTCAAATGCTCCATGATGTGTTGAGTTCGAAAACTTTGATTTGTCCATTACTGATGTAGTTGACGACTTGAATGCTTGAGAATGTTCTTCACATATGCTTGAATGACATGAATTTGAGCTTGAAATTCATGTTTGTTGTGTTAAATGATGAATTGCAAGTATGATTATGTCAACACTAAACATAATGACATAAAGATTCCATAAAAATCTTACCATCACACAAAACACAAAGTGTACCTAAGATCCCCTTATTCAATTTCAGGCTGATCTAGGACACAAGAACCAAATAAAATATGTTTTTATTATGATATCACGCTTCTTTTCTCCTTTCGTCTACAAAATTTCTCCATAAATTGATTACCATGCAATGTCTACTAGAATTTTTTTTTTACAATCTTGCAATATCAAATTTAAATTTAAGGTGACATGCCTCAAATGTGCACTAGTGGATAGATCCCAAAACCCACTTATAACATGTGCATGAAAGGTAAAATAACTTACCCTTTATGCCATCCTAAACACATATGGCAAAAACACTTATATGTTTCAAAACCAAAGTTTAGAACTATCTCTAATCAAACTTTTGGGTCTTCACACTATTGTGGCCTACAACAAACTGTTGCACAAGGTCATCAAGGAGATCCTCACTATAACATACCTCATATACAATATAATGTGCACCATAATAATAATAATAATAATAAATGTGTTTTGCCCTGAAAATTATATTATCAAAGGCACACAAAAAGATAGTGTATAATGAGTTTCGACGGAGGTTCCAATTCTTCTGCAGCCTCGTGTTCAAAAGTAGCAAAGGCTGAACAAGAATCCACTTGAACTCTCTTGTCACTGTCTAAAATCTGTCGAATTGACCAGTAAGCACCTTATCAAATTGACTCATCAAAATAGATACCCTCAACAAGATGGATTTTTCTAGAATTGAACCGACCACTGTTGTTAGCTCCTTGCTCAATTTTGTTGATCTCATACACATCTGACTTCGTACTGGAGAAATTCTGTCATTTTACACCAAGGACAACATTAACACGTGATAGCTATCACTCCATCCAGGACATTCTAGTTCTGTCGTCGATCCAATTCGAATGAAAGAAGGATAAATACAACTCTTTCATGGAATATATTTCCAAAGAAAAATCGAACCTTGCAAAAAGACGGAGTTACCAAATTGGAAGAAAATGTGAGGACTCATAATCTCCTTGAACTATGAAACCGCATGATCCTTTAACATGGATATTCAAATCTTTTGGCAAACTCACCACTTTAGTTGGGATCGACTACAGATTTGGTGCAAGTAAATATCACAGATACCCTAAGATCACGCATAGAACGCCTATGGCACCCTCACATACAACGATTAGAGGAACCCGAGGGATAGTGACAACAAACAACATAATTTTATTCAAATTGGCGTTGTTTCAGAATTGAAATCTGAAATCTATGCATGGTTTCTAGATCGTGTTCTTATAATAGCACTTATAATATCACTAGTGCTCAAAAAATGAATTTCTTCTCTTGTCAATGGATGTGTGTACTTGGATTGCTTGGTGTGGGCATAGATATGATCTTTGGTCTTATTGCTTGACAGTGCACTGATAATTTGTAAATTATTGAGGTAGTCTGGAATGAGTGTAACTAGTGACCAAAATTGGATGGATTGTACCTTGGGTTCAACCATATTAGGAGTGTCCAGGATCATTGTGGCAAATTGGAAGGTCTACGATCCCTTACAAAGATTTGATATGCACCCACCAACGATCTCGTGGAACTCCAAGTCGCATTGATTCTAAGATTAAGATAAGAATTGAAAGACTCTTTTTCCACTAGTTAGAAGAACGAGATCTTTCTCCAGCCTCTTTTGTCTATGCTCAATCATCTCCATCTTCTTCAGGCATCTAAAAAACTGCTAAGTGCCTAGTCCAAAAGTAGAAACTCCTGAAAGGGAAACATGGATCTTGGCTCTGCAATAGCGACTGTGCACGATATCATTTATCATATTGGGTGACATGTGTTCTCTCTTCCTCTAAGCCTCCTGATTATTGTAGCCATAACTATCGATGCTTCATATATTTAAAACACTGATTATGTTTTCTTAACTGTAGCCATAACTTTTGATGCAAGAAGGGTCACGATATGAGTGTTATGGCCATGTGAGGGCACGATCTGAGTTGATAAACATATATCTTCTCCTGGTTGAGGTCTAGTACAATAACTCTTATGCTTTCATGATCAAGGGTTCAATCTATGCACAGTTTCAACCAGATCTGTCTCCTTCCAGCAACACATAGTTGATATTGTTGCAGATATTGTCTTACCACAAAATCATGGATTAAACATTGATCATCTTAGATGTGCCAAAATATCTTATTGAAAACACATAATCGTGTAACCACATCTTCAGAAGCCGGGCTTCATTCCCATTGGCGCAAGCATGAGATCATGTCTAATTTTTCAAGAACATTGAATTTGATCCGTGGTTACTGTTTTGCAGTGTTCGATCTACTAGAGAAGGATCCTGTGTTGATATGAATGAGAGCGATCTTATGGAGACAAAAAAATACACTGTATTGAAAAACTCCCAATTCGGAGGCATAGGTGGGTCAAGTATAAGAATAGGAAATGCCAGCAAAAATGGCAGTGCAGGAGATCTTTTTCTAGGCAGGGGAATGGACTTAGTGAGACTCGACCTTGAGTCTAATGGAAACAAATAAAATTCATTGAAAGAAGCATAAATTCCATAAATGACTTATACAACTCATTGATCTTTCTGAATAGTATGGGAAACACAGATCAATGTATTTTCAAGTTGATATTCAATATAATAACAAAATCACTAAATAAACAAGAATATTTAACTAGCTATTGTAGAGTGCAAAGATTGCCTAAAAAACCAACAATACAATTTGTAGTTTTCACATACAACGAGGACGATAAATATAAGCAAGACAATGATAATATAAATACCAATCTTAGACATCTCTTGAAATGAAATAAGAACTCAGATGCCCTTTAGTATGATACAACAACCCAATAAGCACTCCATAGTCCTCATCCTTATTGAGATAATGGGGGTTTCACTGTTGATGCAAGCTGAGCTTCATGCTGAAGAAAAAAAATGCGCTTCCTCCGAGATGGATAGTTGAAATAAATGGAAAAACTATCATCACTAGTTCTTCAATGGACTTCCATGGAACACTACCATAGAATTACTATAGGTGACATTAGGCCCTTAAGACCATAACAACTCTGATACCAATTGATAAAATATGCATAAGAACAACAAGATGGCGGAAAAGGCTCACTAGCCAACACTGAATATATTCACACCAATGTTACATATTTATAGTACAATGGGTGATGCCACCTCATAGAGAGATTTCTCTAGATCCTAAAATCATGCATGATGAATAGGCTAGGCAATCTTAACTAAATCATTAGTCATCACTTGAGGATATATTACTAATATCCTAAATGAATAATACAAATATAGGTGACAATTTAGACTTAGTGATTAGTAAAGGTAAGTCATAGGCTAATAGATGATGATGATGAGGAGGAGGAGGAGTAGGATGCCAAAAATGTTGATTGTGATGACCGCAATCATGATAATGTTAATTATGTTGAAAAAATGACAATGTTGATGATGACGACGATGACGATGACAATGAAAATGATGATGACTGTGATGACAATGACGACCACATTGATGATGAGGAGTATGACATTGACAATGTTGAATACTGGTGTTGAAAACAATGATGAGGAAAATGATGACGATGATCATGATCATGATCATGATAATGACGACAACGACAATGATGAGGATGATGAAAAATGCAATGACAATGACAAGATTGATGACAATGATGATGATGATGAAAAATGCAATGACAATGATGATGGAAACGATGATGAGGAGTAGGACACTAACATTGTTGATTATGATGACCATGAAAATGACAATGTTAATTATGATGAAAACAATGACGATGATGACAATGACGACAATGACAATGACAATGACAATGATGATGAATGGAATGACAATGAATATCACGATGATGATGAGGAGTAGGATGTCGACAATGTTGATTACCAGTGGTGACAATGAGGATGATGATTGGGACAATGATCACAACGATGACGATGATGATGATATGAATTTGATCATGAAAATGACAATGAGGATGATGATGAAAATGATGATGATGATGATGATGATGATGATGAGTGCAACAATGACAAAGATGATGATGATGATGATGATTAACCCATATAAATAAATACTTTAAAGAGAATAAATCATATAAAATATATAAGCACATACCTCCTGCATTTCAACATTTCTGCGATATCATTCATCTTCTTCTTCTTCATCCAATTCTACATCTGTATCATCTGGTTAAGAATCGAACATGAAAGGATCGGCCATATCAACATCATCATCGATGTCATTTTTGATAATATCATCATCAATATCATCATTGAGATAAACATTGGCATCTACATATGGCTCAACTTCGTTGACTTCTTCATCTGACATTACATCTACCTCATTCTCCTCTGCATCTTCTTATTCTTCTTCAATATCATGTTATTTTGGTACATTATTCCTCTTGGATCATATCTGAAAATGTATGACCAACCTGATTTACCTGAAAACTCTGAATAAAATACCTGCTCATATTGTCTTGGAAGAGCATAAGTTTATGTACCCGACTCAAATGTCCTTGTATTAACCATGGTAAATCCATTGGCATGCTCAATAAAAATTCTTTTGGGATCACGTTCATTCATCTGTAACCTGTGCCATTTTACCTCGAACACAAATAAATTGAAGGAATTAAATTCACACTCGATTATATTATTCAAATAACTATATTATCTATTTTTAGATACTGGTGTATGCATGTCACTTCTAGAGGAAACATTAGTGACTTGAAAACTATAGTTATCCCAGAATCAAAGGTTTTCTTCTTGTCATCCAACTTTTTGATGCGAAATTTATGGCCATTGCACCACATAGCCTTGTGGTGTTTCAATTTCAATATGCCCCACACATAAAAAAAAAAATGCATATTTGTTAATGAATAAACATATTTAGACTTAGGAAAAAAATATAAAAAAACACACCACATAGATTAATATATTAGAAAAAAAACAAAACATGATGTGGGTGAATAATATGCTTTCCTGTTTATCTTTTAAACCATATGCTAAATCAATTTCCCTCTGAGTAAGATTGGTATCTTGATTACGATGAGCTTCTTTAAGAAAATTAGCCACCCCTTCCCATGATAACCTATGATTACATTGTATATTACATCGATCTATCCATACCTTCATCCAATCAAGATTTTTTGTGATCTATAAATGTAGTGCATCCCACTCTCGACCAACTGTATGAAAAAATAATCAAAATTACTAATTAGAATCAATATTAAGTAATAATTAATCATGTAAGCTAAATAAAACTTAAATAAGTACAATATAGAAATAAATCAATATTATTGAAAAGTATTATAGATCTCTACCATCTAATTACCTTTCACTTTCCTCATTCTACCTTTCTTGACCATGACCTCCCCTTCAAAAAATTTAATGGAATTGAGATCCCAAATCTGAGGAACCTTTATTATTTTTGTTTCTAATTTAGGAAGATACTGACTAATATACACCAATGATTGATATACCATATATCCCTCCACCACAGACCCCTTAGGACGTTCTCTCTGTCTAACAAAATCCTTCAATGACTTCAAGTTCCTCTCCATGATCCACATTGACCTTATGTTTACAAGTCCACACATTAAATCTCCTCAACTTGGTGTATGAGGTAGTGTTATTGTGCATTGAAAAATGTCAGAGGTAGATACTTTTGCATTTCACACATTAGCCAAGGAATTTCCCTCCTCCAATATTTTATATCTTCTTTATGGATTTATTTAGAGAAAAACCACCTACATATGATATAAAAAATCAGATCATAAGTTTCAACAACAATGCATATACATTGAAATTAAAACAAATGTTGACAAGTTGAGGAACAATGATTTTTCATATAAATTATTAATATTTACCTCATGTATTTTCCAAGATCATATATAACTTGTTTTACATTGTTTTGAAATCTCTCAAGGATAGATAGAGGTAGAACATACTATAACAACAAAGGGATCATTAATTTTAGGAAAAGAAAACCGTATTATAATAATTAAAAGTCATATATTTACCAATATAGAAATCTACGTCCGAAATAATTACCTTAATGAAGGTATGCCAGTCATGAGTTTTCACCCCACCAAATTCACCTTTATTCATTAAGATATTCTTAATGTTTGAAGAAAATCCCGTGGGAAATTTAATTTTACAAATGACCTCTTTTACAACATTGCTTTCCTGCTCTATAAATAACCATGGAAGACTATTTCAGTGTACTCCATTGCTATTTGAATAAATCACATTTTGCAGTGCATGATTGGCTTCCTAAATGTTAGTACATATTTTGATTTTGATTTTTTATTTTTCACTCCTTCCATCTACAATTATCCACAACGTTTTTGTTACTCTCTTCTCGATATGCATTATATCAAACAAATGAGTTATTTGTAGGTTCTCATAGTAGGGCAACCTATTGAATTGTATAGGGTAACTTTTCATTTCTTGTGGAAGCCCATTAATGCCTCGACGACATTTATGAAAAATAATTAATGAGATTACAACAATAATTGTTAGATACAATAAACATAATTCAATACAAATTAAAATTGTAAAACATTAATATATATGACACATAGACTAAATGCTTACCTCGACGATTTCTATTATATTCCAACTTCCATAGGTGAGGTGTCATTCTTCGGGGTTTTATTATAGTCTCTTCTTTCAAATTGAAAATATGTTTTTCTATAGTTAGATACCTATGGTTCTTAGGGAGGAAGTTCCTATACTAATCAAATACCTCCTTTCCTATAATTATTGAACGACGTGATTTCATCCTAGTACCACAAATTGGACATGCAAATTTACCCTTTATTTGGATACCTGCAAGATATGGATTAATATATGTATTATTTATATAACTGAAAGATATGGATTAATATCTGTATTATTTATATAACAATGAATTGATATTTAAGAAGCATGCATCATATTTTCATAAAATTATATACTATTAAAGTGCATTAGTATTTTACATACCAAAAAAATATGTTATCCCTGGGGCATCATGAATTGTCCATGTAAATATTCCATGGAATTGAAATTACTTTTTCCCTATTGGTCTAGAGATATCGTACATAGTGATGCCATCCCATAAATTTAGTATATATTCGATAAGAGGCTCAATATATACATTCATATCTTTCACTTGGTACTTATCTAATTGGGTGAAAGTACACATAATTACTACCTTGTATATATAAGTAATTATGCAACAAATAAGAAAAATGAAATACCACGTTCAAACCAATTTTGTAAACAAATACCTGGAACAATCATTTCCAAAATTTTGTGCTCTCTCTTTATTCACATCTAAGGAGGAAGGTTATTGTTTATAACAAAAATAGGCCACACTGGGTAAATAGACCTAATCTCACCAAATGGATTGACACCGTCATCGACCAATGAAAACCTAACATTACGAGGTTCTTCTTTAAAAATTGGCCATCTTTCTTCGATGTTCCTAAATCCAGAACCATCTGCAGGCATTCAAAGAACACCATCTTCACTTATGTGTCGTGCATGGTAATCCATAAACTGTGCAATGCTTTGACACCTCAAAAATCACTGCAAATGTGGAATTATTAGAATATGACGAAGAACCTTGTGAGGCACCTTTTTTGTTACTTGATTAGTTTAATATCTATTGATTTGACATTGCGGGAATTTCATTTCTGATGCATATTGTCCATAATATATAATATGATCATTCAGATGTGCATTAATAGCCCGATACTCCATTCCAATATCTTTCATAATGGCACACATCTCTCGACATGTGTGAGGTAAATTATTTGACGGTGGTAAGAAAAATTCACCTAACAATCTACAAAATAACAAATAACTAGTTAATGCAAATAATAGTAATAAAACATATTGCATCCTTAATTTACACATTAACTGACACTAAAAATAGAGAAAAATAAAGTCGACCTTTACATATAATATATGATGAATTATATTACATACCTTAGGATCTGTGTGAAAAAACCATTCAATACCTTCAAGTTCACCAACAACATTATAGAAGAGAGAATATTTGTTCTTAAGCCTTCATAAAGGGATTTTCCTGTCTTCTCAAGCAAAGGTACATCATAAACATCATCATCGTTTTCCTCATCGATAGGAGCAAAGATGTCCTGGATCAATCTATTTTTCCCATCATTCGGCTCAACAATATTATTGGTGTCATATTCTTCCATAGGATTGAATTGATCTTCAATATCCATACCATCTTCCACATCTTCTACACTAGTATTTCTACTACTAATTGGCATATATTTATCCTGTGATAGACACATAGGAGGATTTATCTTTACAATTACAAACAATCAATAACATTAGTGTATATAAAAAATATTAAAAAAAAAGAAAATTTTATAAATACAATTAATACAAAGACATATATAATGATTAACTTACCATGGGACGAAATGTATTCCCCCCTTCATAATTTCCATGCATAAAACAATGTCTTTCAATTGTTTTCCTTATAGGTCTTCTTCTTTTCAAGCCCCTGAATTCATTGAAAGGGCAATAAAATTTCCCATCAATACCAACATGTGCCTCCAATGCAACCCTTAACATAGAAATTGTCCTTTGACTCTCTTCAGGTGTTGGCATTGGGATTTCTTTTATTTACAAAAAAATACTTAGAAACAATATAAGTACATTAATATATGAATCTATTCTTACGACATAAATTTCATCGAATTATATTGACCCCATATGTACTAGATAATTAATCCATTTTCATCATAGATTCATTAAAGGTTTATAACAATAATAAAAAATTAATCAACAAATCAAAACCATACATTTTTACCACATAAGTTCCAAAACTTGATTGTAAGCAAGTAATAAAATCAAAAAATAAAAGAGAACCAGACCAAGATAAGTTGTATAGTAATTAAATGGAATTGAGTAGACATGTTCATACCTATTTCCTAGGGAAAAAATTGTGTCCCCAAATGAAAGAGGGTCTAAGGGTTAGGGATCCAATAAGGGTATTTAAAATGAGACAAAGTAATATTAAAAATTTGTAACCTTCAAAGTAGAAAATATGAGCTATGCAGATCAAGAATTAGATTTGAGGCAAGTAACACATATAAAAAATACTAATAAATCATGCAATGAACAATGAGCATAAAAATATTTTATAACCATCGCACCTACAACAAAATAGTCGAAAACACTAACCTCCATCAATATTTTGATGAACGTTGACTATGTCAAAACTGACCAAGTTAGTGAAGTGAGTGACTGTTAAACCATTTTCAAAAGACTAGGTGGAATCCTCTACATTCGTCGATATATCAATGAACGTTCGTCGAAATATCAATGAATCTAGATGTGCATCAGAAGTCCGACATTCATCGGAGCACCCCAAAAAAAAAAGAATAAAATTTTAATATTTTGTCATAATTTGCGACGATATGAATGAATTTATCCTTATCGTTGAAAGTTTTTGTTGAATTTTGACCCCATATGTAGTAGTGTGGATAGATGCAAGATATTGGATTTCTATCATTATATTGTGATTTTGCACATAAGACTAGACAATGTCTAGAATGGATCCAAGCATGGCTACAAGATAATGTTATAGATATGTTACATTAGAACAATCAACTATGTTTGTATAAAAATCTATGCATCTCACACTTAAATTGTTCTAATAAAATTAAATCACACAACCTATGATACATAAAAAGTGCATAATAATGCTTAGTATCCATTGGAGTTTGTCCATAGAATTCATGGCCAATTTCTTCAATTAAAGCTTGAAGGGGTTCATCAGCTTTGGTGATCTTATCTCTATTTGTATGTTGGGTATGTGTTATATTATTTTCATGACTAGCTGGAGTGAAATCTACGTTGCGTTGGGCACATGGGGGGGTCTGGGGAAACGCCCCCAATTTTTTTTCCTTGGGAAACATGTTGCCTTTTTTGCCTCGATTTTTGTGTCCATTGTTGGGCAATTTTTCGACACATGGTTTTTTACTAATGGTTTTCTATTTTCGGTTAAGGAATTAGGGTCATTGACTAATCCAGGTCATTTGATTAGGGTTTTGGATGCCACTGGTTCCTATATGTATATTGTATTGTAAACAATGTATGGTGTGGATGAATATAGAATATGTTGGTTTTCCCGGTTTGGGTTTCCAGTAGAAAAACTCTGTGTAATGTGTGTATTTTCCATTGTATATTTTCTGTTCTTTTATTGAAAATATATTTGCAGTAAAATATTGTATAAGGTTAAAATATACATTTGGTATCAAAGAAATTATTGGCTTAAGGGGGACACCTTTGTGGTCAGGGGTTTGGCTTGGGACAGTGATAAGCCTTGTTACAATGAGAGATCTACAATATTGATTTTTCAGGTGAAGAGAAATGGCAAGTAGTTTGAAAATAGAGATCGAGAAGTTTAATGGGAAAAGTTTTGAGCTATGGAATATTAAGATGGAAGATCTGTTGGTGGAAAGAGATCAATGGATCGTGGTTGATTTAGGTACTGCACCTACAAAAACTTCAACATATGACTAGAAAAAGTTGGATTGAAAGGCGAAGAGCACAATCTGACTTGTCTCTCAGATTCAATATTACTAAATGTGTCAGAGGAAGCTACAACCAAGGATTTATGGGATAATTTGGGGAATTTGTATCAGTCTAAGTCCCTAATAAATAAACTATTCATGAGAAATAAGTTGTATAAATTGAGGATGAGAGATGGAGACTCGGTGGCAGAGAATTTGAATGAATTCAATACTGTGGCAAGTCATTTAGTATATGTTGAGATTAAAATTTCAGATAAAGATAAGTGTATCAGTTTACTGTTCTCTTTACCAGACTCGTGGGATAGTCTGGTTGTGGCCATAGGTAGTAATACAATTTTCTTGAAGTTTGATGAAGTGGTCTCATCCTTGTTGTTGGAGGAGATGATCTGGAAGAACATGGAAGGATAGAGCACAAAAGCATTATTTGCAAGAGGATGCTCCAAGGAAATAAATACATCTGAGTCCTCAAGTGGGATATCTAAGTATAAGGGTAGATCTAAATCTCCCAAAATTTTTGTAAAGGTATGTTGGAGATGTGGAAAATAACGGCACTACAAGAAGCACTGTAGATCCAAATTTGAGTAAAAGAAGGGATCTGAAAAAGATCCTTTTACAGAAGAAAAGACCTCCAAGGAAGAAGGAGGGGATGTGTACTTGGATTATTCAAGTACACATGCAGATCATGAGGCATGGCTGGTTTACTCAGGTGCATCCTTTCATATGATTCTCCATAGGGAGTGGTTCTGTGAATATGAAAGGTATGATGGAGGTAATGTTTTCCTAGGTGAAGACTCGACAACCAGAATCATAGGACGAGGAAAATTTAAGTTGAGGATCATAAATTGAAGGATTATAACACTACTTGGTGTTATGTACATCCCATGATTGGCTAGAAATTTGATTTATGTAAGAAAAATGGACGATGCAGGGGTAAAAACAACATTTGAAAAGGAAACCTACAGGATGGTTCAAGAAGCAATGGTGTTGCTGAAGGGAGTTCAGTTTGGAACTTTGTATAAGCTGCAAGGAAGCACTATTAGTGATGGGCATATTAGTTCCATTGTTCATGATATTGGAGTTGAATAAGAAAGAACTCCTACAGTCTCTAGAGAAAAGGTTATGATGTGGCATCAAAGACTAGAGAATATCAGAGAAAAGGGTCTTCAACTACTACACGGTAAAGGTATGGTTGAAGGTATGCCTAAATTATCTTTGGATTTTGATTTCTATGAACATTGTGTATATGGGAAGCACTATCTTGTAAGATTTGCCTCTAGTGCAATGAGGGCAGAAGGAATTTTACAGCTAGTTCACAGTGATATGTTTGAACTTGTCTTGGTTCCATCATTGGGAAAATCTGTGTGAAACATCTCATTTATAGATGACTTCTTGAGGAATACTTGGATATATTTTCTCAGGAAGAAATATGAAGTCTTTGACAGGTTTAAAGATTTTAAGGCTCTTGTCGAGAATCAAACAGAGAAAATAATTAAGGTGTCGAGAACAGATAATGGTGGAGAGTTTTGGAGGAATGAATTTTAAGAATTATGTAAGAAGTGTGGTATATCAAGGTAGAGGAATACTCCATATGCACCTAAGAAGAATGGAGTTGCAGAAAGGATGAACAAGACACTGATGGAAAAAGCAAGGTGCATGATGAGTGGTGTCAGGTTAGGGCAATAATTTTGGGCATAGGAAGTGGGTACTGCATGTTACCTAGTCAATAGATCACCCTTGTTAGCATTGGATGACAAGACTCCACAAGAGGTATGGACTAGTAAGAAAACTTCTCTCACACATCTCAAGGTATTTGGTTGTGAGGCTTATGTTCATGTTCCAAATGAAAACAAGAGTAAGCTATATAAGAAGGATGAAAAGTGTATATTTATTGGGTGTAAAGATGGTCTTAAAGGTTATAAGATTTGGAACCTAGAAAATAAGAAGGTTGTGTATCACTGAGATGTAGTATTTATAGAATAAAATATGTTGTCAAATAGAATTTCCTACCAAGTAAGGAAGAACCAGAGAAAATAGAGTTTGATTTAAAGGATGATGAATCAGACTCTACTGAAGAACATGAATCAGAAGAAGAAGATCCTCATACTCCAGTATTGAGGAGATCAGTTCGGGAAAGAAAACAACCAGAAAGGTATACTTCACCTGATTTTCATTCAAATTTTACTTTGACTATTACTAGTGATGATCCTAGAACTGTCAGGGAGGCAATGGATTTAGAGAATGGAAAACTCTAGAAAAAGGCCATGGATGAAGAAATGGAAGCCTTGGATAAGAATGAGGTTTGGGATCTAGTGGAGTTTCTGACTGGAAGAAATCCCATTGGAAAAAAATGGGTATTTAAAAAGAAGTTGAATGAATAAGGAAAAGTGGAGAAATACAAAGCTCGATTAGTAGAAAAGGGTTATTCCCAGGTTGAGGGAATTGATTTGGCTGAGATTTTTTCTCTTGTTTCCAAGTTAACTTCTATTAGATTTATGTTATCTGTTGTTGTTGCATTTGATTTTGAAGTAGAACATATGGATGTGAATACAACATTCCTACATGGGGATCTAGAAGAAGAAATCTATATGAAGCAACCAGAAGGATTTGTTGTGAAGGGAAAGAAGGAGCTGGTATGCAAGCTGAAAAAGTCCCCGTATGGTTTAAAAAAATCACCAAGGATGTGGTATCAAAAATTTGATACTTATATGTTGGGAGTTGGCTTCACAAGAAGAAAAGAGGATCACCGTGTGTATTTTAAATTAACTAGTGATTATTTGATTTATTTGGTCTTGTATGTGAATGACATGTTGCTGATAGGAAACAACAAGGAGATTATCTAGGATGTGAAAGCTTAGTTGTCCTATAAATTTGACATGAAGGATATTGGTGCTGCAAATTTCATTTTGGGCATGGAAATTAAAAGAGATCGGAAAAATAGGAAACTCTAGATAAATCGGAGAAAATATATGGAGACAATATTGCAAAGGTTTACTATGATGGAATGTAAACTGGTCAGGGTCCCTATTCCTATTGGTGTAAATTTATCTGTGGATTAGTGTCCCAAGACACATGAAGAGGAGGAGGACATGTCTCATGTTCCATCTGTGAGTGCAATTGGCAGTTTGATGTATGAAATGGTCTGTACTAGACTGAACATTGCATATGGAGTGGGTGTTTTGAGCAGGTATATGTCAAAACAAGGGAAGGGGTATTGGACAACAATAAAGAGGGTTTTTAGGTATTTGTGTGGGACTTCTAGCTATGGATTGTGCTACCAAGGAAGACCAGTATTGGATAGCGTGTTGGAAATACATGGCTTTGTGGATGCAGACTAGGGTGGCTATCTGGATCATAGGAGATCTACAAGTGGGTATGTGTTTAACCTGTTTATAGGAGCAATTAGTTGGATGAGAAAAATACAGTCTGTAGTGGCACTTTCAACTACATAACTTGAGTACATGACAACCACTCATGCAAGCAAGGAAGCAGTATGGTTACAAAGATTGTGTTCTTGTATTAGATTGGTACAACAAGCTGTAAGGATATATTGTGACAGTAAGAGTGAATTTTTTTTGGTGAAGAACCTGACTTATCATTCAAAGACAAAGCATATTGATGTTCAATATCACTTTGCGAGAGACATGGTTGAAGAAAAGAAAGTGTTGCTGATGAAGGTGGACACTTTGAAGAATGTTGCAGATTCATTAACAAAATTTGTGAACACTGAGTTATATACTTTACACAACTAGCTCTAGTGTATTCTATGTTGCGTCAAGTGCACCAAGGGGGGGGGGGTGCTAGGCCCCTCCTTTGGCGGTTTCAGGGGAGCAGTGTGCCCCCTGCCAAAAATAGCCTCGAGAAACATGTCACCTTTTTTGCCTTGATTTTCATGTCCATTGTTGGACGGTTTTTCGACACATGGTTTTTTGTCGATGGTTTTCTATTTTTGGTTAAGGAATTGGGGTTGTTGACTAATATAGGTCATTGTATTAGGGTTTTAGATGCCACTAGATCCTATATGTATATTGTATTGTAAACAATGTATGGTGTGGATGAATATAGAATATGTTGGTTTTCTCGGTTTGGGTTTCCAGGGGAAAAATCTCTGTATAATGTGTGTATTTGCCATTGTATATTTTTTATTCTTTTATTGAAAATATGTTCGCAGTAAAATATTATACAAGGTTAAAATATACATTGTAGGGATCATTCCATACCACCAATGTTTAAGCATACTTTGAAAACCCCAAATAGTTATGAATGCCAACTCTTGCCATGAAACCTTTTCTTTATGTACATACTTTTGGACTATAGCCCAACCATCCCAATAAGCAAGCAAATCATTGATATGTTGAATAACAATCTATATTACTTATGAGACAATCTATATTACTTATGGGACTATTATTGGAATAAGAACTAGTGTTAGAGCTAGAACCAGAAGAAGAAGGCCTTTGAACATC
>ML785682.1:167391-193551 GCA_009831015.1 Picea engelmannii | reverse complement strand
GCTCCAAGGATTCTGAAACCATAGATCTGACAGCTACTCACAATCTATCTTGACAAAGCAAATCTCAAAGCCACTCTAACCAAGCCAATAATTCCAAGCCAAAGAACAAGAACCCACAAGCTAATCCAAGCTCAAGCTAAGAATCCCTTCTCCATGAGAGCTCCTCTCCTTTTATAAGTTGAAGAGGATAAGGTGAGGAGGTTAGGATGATCCCACTAAATCATGAAAGTGAGTAAGATCCAAACCATTAGGATGCCACCTCACCATAGAAGCTTCTCCTTCTAGAAGATTCAAGAAAATGCTCGTTTTTCCCACGTGCTGGAATGTTCGCACCCTAGCTATAGATAAACCTGCGAACTGTTCGCACCCTGGCTATAGTGCAACCTGTGAGAATTGGTCATTCTCGCACCCTGCCTATATAGCAACCTGCGAAAATCCTTTTTATAAGGTTTTTACATAGGAAAATGCAACTTCTTTTCTCAGGAAAAGTTCTTCTCCCTTCTCTCTTTAGGAACTCAGGCCACTGTGACCCCTCTGAAGGCAACAGATAGGTTTACATCATTAACGATCATAGAGATGACGAAAATAATGTGTAACACAAGGGACTCAAATTGGCGAGACTTACTTGGTCTTCAACACCTTTCCCTCAGCTTTAAGTCACCTCTTACTATCGTGGTACGTAATTGATGCTGCAACTTTAATCCAGATGTCGAAGAGTAACCTAAGCTCTAATACCAAATTTCACATAACAAATCCATTGAGTTGAATGTATATAACAAGGAATTTATATGAGGTTCAATCAAGGAGACTACAAAACGGGGAATGACTGGGAAATAAAAAGAGGAAGAAAATGTCAAATATGTCAAGATGGGAAAGCAAGAAAGAGGTCCTAATGAATTTTATGTTGAAGAATTAAGATTCAATATTGAAAGAGAAGTTGGTTTGAATAGTGACTATGCTCCTTCATGGGTAGCTACAAATAATCATTCTTTTCACATATGGTATGAGTTGAAGTAAGCTAAGCAAGAAAATAATGTTTGGATGCCTTCTACTCATGGTTCTAGTTCTAACACTAGTTCTTATTCTAGTAATGGTCCCATAAGTAATATAGATTGTTTGAGTCCTCAACAAATCGGTGGTTTGCTTTCTTGTTGGATTGTTGGGATAAACTCGAAAAGTATATACATAAAGAAAGGGTTTCATTGCAAGAGTTGACATTTAGAATTATTCATGTTTTTCAAATTATTTTTAAACATTGGTGGTATGGAATGAGCCCTACAAGAGAGATAGGATCACCCAATCTGATCAACCCCTTCAATATTTAACCGAAGAAATTGGTTATGAATTCTATGGACAAGGTCCAATGGATACTAAGCATTATTATGCACTTTTTATATCTCGAAGGTTGTATGATTTAAATTTATTGGAACGATTTAAGTGTAATATGAAAAAATTGATATACGAAACAACTGATTCTTCTAATGTATAATATCTACAACATTATCTTACAGCCATTCCTAGATCCAATCCATACCTTATGCAGTATTATATACAAAATCACAATCTACTAATAAAAATTCAATCTCTTGCATCTCTCCATGACATTATAGTCAAATATATTCAATAGAAGTGCATACATAGAAAAGCATCAAGGATGTTGAAGAAACATCAAGGATTTCCTGGTAAGCATCATAACCAATTTCCTAGAAAATTTTATTTGGTTACAATTCTAAAGATAAATCTCAGAAAAAAAAACAGTTACTGCACTTGTACTAAATCTAGTAGAAAGTTCCCAAAGAAACCCACAAAATTTTATTCTACTCACAAGAAAATAATTTTTTATGTTAAGCATGGGTCAACTACTAGAAAATCATCCCATTTTTTTATTTGTAAGAAAAAAGTTCATTGGGATTCTAGTTGTCCTCATAAGTATAAATCCAATAATTTTAAGAAGATATCCTAAGTCTTTTCTACTCAGCTTAACCCTACTGATTGGGATCTGATTTCTAACCCATCTTTTAATCCATATTTGTTACAACTCACTTATGCTAGTTCATTTTCTTCCCTGCACTCTAGTTCTTGTTGTGCATATTTAACCTCATTAACCTCTGACCATTCAACTCCTGATCTAATTTCTAAAGTATAATTTTTATCTGTAAAAATGCCCCAACAAGATCCTCCAAAAGTAGTCATTCTTGCTCAGTTACATTACTTACAGTAAGAACAATCTCGTACTTCTCCTTACCATTTTTGTCACTAGAAATATCTCTCAAATGAGAATCCCTAGCTCCAATAACTACTTTGTGACTCACACTTGAGGAATGTGGTGTTATCTGTACTAGTCACTACATATGAGCATGCCTTAAAAGAATCCAACTGAAGAAAACATAAACAATTCAAGTTGAAACAACTGAGATCTAAGCAGTCTCCATTCAGGATAACCACTCATCATACTATAACTTGTACAATCAAGTATTTGTAGGCCATCATCTTACACAAAGAAACCATGTTGTAGGATATTCAAAATGAAATCAGTAAAGAACAACAAGAGATTATTGAATTGTTGGATGCAGAAGGTAATGTGATAATATATCAGAAGGAGAAAACACATACCTTGTAAGAAAATAGCAAGTAGCATGGGAAATACTTCCCTCTGATTATCAGACATATATGAATACTAATGAATCTTATTCACGATGTTTGAGAATGATAGGCTTGAAAGATTGTATGGTTATCACAATATCATTTAAATTCCCCAATTATAAGAAACACAATCTAGATGCACAAATAGACATTGGCTCAATGATATCTTGTGGAAGATACAATTCATTGCCTAAATACCTTTGGGAATCTTATGATACTAGATTTAGAGCCATAAAATCATAGTTTATTTGTATAAAGAATAGAGAAAAAAATGTGCATATTATGATTTTTGAAAAAATTATTCATTGCACTCTACTTGCATATGAATTTGGGTGTGACCTACTATTAGGTCATGACTTTGTAAATCAACTTCTATGCTTTACTATTGACCAAGATAAATTCAATTTGTAGGTTGAAGATCAAATAGTAGAAGTGCAAGTAAAATTTGATTACACCAAAAAGGTCAGACTAGACCTAATAAAACCACAAAAACCCCCATTATCTGTTGAGCAATTGTTGAAAATCAAGAATGTTAGAAATAAAGCATAGCTTTATGTTCATCAAGTTCTTATTCCAATTGCATAAAATATAAAGAAGCAATGCACTTCCGAGATTCCAAATGCTTTTTGGAATCATGAAAAATATTTTGTAGATATTCCATATAAAGAAGGATATTAGGGAACTCCTCAAAAAGATTCTTCTAATCAGATGTCTCCATTAGAATCCGAATACTATAAAAGAGATATTGCAAAATTGCTTGAAAGAAAGTTAATTGAGCCATTTCATAGTCCTTGGGCATGTGCAACATTTTATGTTAATAAACATTCTAAATAGAAAAGAGGTAAAACAAGTATGGTGATCAATTACAAGCCACTAAATTATACATTTATGCCAATAAGCTATCCCTTTCCTTCTAAAGATATTTTTTTTGCTAAAATAACTAACTGAAATATTTTTAACAAATATGATTTAAAAACTGGATTGTGGAAAATTGGTATAATTCCAAAAGATAGGTACAAAACCGGTTTTGTTGTGCCTAATGGAGAATATCATTGGAGGGTGATACCATTTGGCTTTAACAATCCTCCATCATAATTTTAGAAAAGGATAGAGGACATTTTTGGACATCTACACTTTGTGATTTTATATATAGATGATATACTAGTATGTTATTTTGACACTAGGGAGCATAAGGTACATTTAGAAGAATTTTTTGAAGTTATTTTTCATCATGGTCTAGTACTATTAGAAAATAAAATGGATAATGGAGAGACAAAGATGGAATTTATTGGTATGATATTTTTTATTGAACAACAAAGTTACAGACTCATTTTCTACAAGTTTTGGCAAATTGTCCAAGATTCTTGACAAAACTTAGTTGTGAAGATTCATTGGATGTCTAAATTATGTAAGATTTTTTTATAAAAATCAAGAAGCTAATGTGAGATATCTCCATCAAATATTAAAAGG
Organism: Picea engelmannii; assembly: GCA_009831015.1. Taxonomy (NCBI): domain Eukaryota; kingdom Viridiplantae; phylum Streptophyta; class Pinopsida; order Pinales; family Pinaceae; genus Picea; species Picea engelmannii. The sequence goes on along the minus strand of ML785682.1, from coordinate 189,438 downwards.
AACTCTAGACCCTTGGACTGAATATATGACTAGAGAATTCCAAAGCATTAAACAAAAGGTACAAAATATACCTACTCTTACTTTGCCACACAAGATTTATCCTTTATTTTGGAAACAACTACTTCTAATGAAATATGGGTAGCAATCCTGCTACAAGTTCATGTTCATAGAGAAGAAGTATGTTCATATGCTTCTGGTTGTTTCAAAGAGCTAGAGTTGAAATATCTGTATTGACATAAAGAAATTCTTGAAGTGAAAAATGGTAATAAAATATTCTTAAACTAATCCATTTCACTATAAGGATAGATTTAAAGCACATGTAGAGCATCCTCTAGAATACAATGCTCCTAGAGAAAGGTAATAGTATATTATTAAGATGGATTATTTGGCTAGAGGGATTTGACTTTCTCATTGTATATAAACTAGGAAAATAAAATTGCCTTGCTAATTTACTAACAAGACAAGGTGCTAAATTAGCATAATGTAAAATGCTTAGGAGAATACTTGTAACGTACCCAACCTCTAGCTAAGAAACATTACATGCAGAATACACATTAAAACATAATGGTTTCTTCTTATTAATTTCTTGTAACTTACCATCTATAGATCACACACACATTTGACCATTTGACTGATACCACAGTTCTAAAAGCATCTAACATCATAAATTAAAACATGAATGCAATTGTTCAAGAAAACAAAAAACACACAACATTCATATAAGCCATTTACACAAGGGAATATCATACTAAACACAACAGAGAACGTATCTGTTAATAGCTAACCAACTAGATTCTTATGAAGAATGAACCTCCTAGATATAATCCTTGTTATTCATTTTCACTCAATAGAAAACCACCCCTAAGATGAGGCTATGACTCTGATTAGAATCTAGACCAGGGGTCAAAATTTAGCCCAAAAATGAAAGTCTTCATAATTGCCTCAAATCGAACGGGTACATATCCCTTGTCATCACGAACCCAACTCACTTCAAACAGGCTCAAACGGACATCGGATGAGTGAGATATCGTGATCTGTTCGATTTGCCAAATAGGCAAAAAAAAAATGTTGACTATACAGTCCGTACCGCTGATGTGGCAAGGGTCATACAGCTGACGTGGCATGAATTTACACTGAGGTGGCAGTTGATGATGTGGCAATCATTTATTGGCAGATGTGGATGAATCATGTTTCGACATGCGACATCATTGTTGCAAATGGTTTGGTGCCACATGGCCCAGGCACGGGCTGCCATGTGGCACCTTTGTATATGGTGTAGTTCAAAAGTTTTGTGGAGTCCATGGGGATCGAACCTCGAATCTCCCCCATAGTCAAAATTATTGGCAAGAGCCACCTTGCCAATGCGCCCACATGTTGTTACTTACCATATAACAAATCGCATTATATTTAAGTTTAAACTATGGTGAGTTTTGGCGGGTTCGGGGCTGGGGCTAAGCCCCAGCCCCCGTTTACATATGAACCTCCCATGCGACCACCCAATGTAGTGCACATTTTCAAACGGATATTTCATGCGCCCGAAACTTGGCGCATCCAGGTTCATTCTTGCTAACGGGCCCTTATTTCGTGTTGGGACGTGACCATATGGCCCCCCATGCGCCCAACACCTTCGTCTTTGGGGGCCTTAGTTCGCTAACAGTGCGAAAAATTGGCATGATTTGTGGAAATGATGTGCGTGTTGGGTTTAGGGATGGGAAACACCTAGAATCCAGGTTACTAACACACAGGTGCGAATTGGCGAACCAGAGACAACAAGCTTGAAGGAGGAAAATGGCAGGAGGCCTATCTTCTTCAGTTTTTGGCCAAATGAGGTGTCGAAAAAGCCCAGCCAGGGGTTTTTGGATGTTCTGAATCCATTGAAACTGCTTTCAAAGGAATTTTGAGACTTCTATTGTAGGTTTTACACCATTGAATTTTCAGGGAGCTCTAGGGAGCTCAGGGCCACCATTGAAGGAGGCCATGCTCAGATGAGCCCAAGTCTGTTTTCTGTGAATGAATAGTCATTTTTGACTAATTGTTATGATATGAACACATTGGGATAGGTTTCAGAGACATTTGAGGACTTTTACAGGTGTTTTTTTCCTCAAGGAAGCTCAGGGAAGTTCAAGGTCACATGTAGAAGAGGTCATGCCCAGATGAACCATGGTCCGTTTTCAGAGTTCTATTAGTCATTTTTGGGGTTTTTATGTATTATGAACCCATTGGTACAGTCAGTAAATCCATTGGAGTTGAGAAGCATATTGTAAAAGAATCTTTGACAAACTAATCCTAGAGAGCCTAGTCCATTGATGGAGGCTCAAGGAGATGTAGCCCAGTTGGGGGTGAACTCCTTTATCATCTTGTTATTGTTGTGAGTTTTTTGTTTTATTTTCTGCAAGTTATGTTTGCTGTGTATTTATTTAAACCACATATTTAACCTTTCAAATATCTCACACATAAACACCTAAAAGATGCATAAACTTGACACATGAATCCTCTTGCACAACTAAGACATTGAGCAAGGTCCTGAAGTTTATTTTAATAGAATAGAGGGTGCTTTCATAGAAAAACAAGTCAACCCCTTATTTTCATATCAGACTCCACAAGGGGATCCAACCCTCTAGCTATCCACTCTACACACATAGTAGCCCCAAAACCCAGGTTCCTCTCCGTTCCCCACAACCTACACAAACCAAGGAATGGGATCCCCATTTACTACACACAGTCCCTTGGGTATTCCCACTTCCCTCCAGGGCTCCATTGCATCTCATTTATCAAGAATCCTCCCATATTTTCCAGGAGTTCTCACAACATCCTTTAAAAGGATCTTGAGTCATTTTCTCAACATAAGAATACTTCACAAAATTACAACTAGATTTACAGGCATATAGGCCTCTTTCTCAACATAAAACACATCCCAAAAATGGTTTCCTTCAAGCCCAACATGGTTGGTTCTCTTCCCATCACTCATCTCCTCTCTTGTTTTCCAAAATCTACAAGTAAAAAAATCTCTCTATGCAAAAACGTGATTGTCAAAAAAATTCCCCCTCGGCCATATGAATTCACTCTCCTTGTTTATTGCTTGACTTGAATTATACTCTTCACCAAGATGATTTTACTCATACTCATGCTCTCAATAAATCTGCGATGTGACTCCTCATAGTCACCCTCTTATAGGAATTCAATGATTGGCTTTAGGAACAATCAATCAACAAATATAATATTATACACAATGATAACATAATTCAGGAATGTGGGTTCAATTAATACTCATGAATAAATCCCCCCTTGGACCCCTCTCTCTTGTGGAATCATATCAACCCATCATTCTTCATCCCTCTCGTACCTTATCCTATGATTATTATTTTAACTAATTATTTCGGTGCACATAATATAACATTTGGCCCCTGACCCTATCAAAACCAATACAGGCTCTTCGCCCCAACACATTAGCTCACCATCCTAAATCAAATTTATACAATTACATTCTTATTCACGGGGATTAAAACTAGATATGTTACATTCCCCTCCCCTTTTTTTTTCATTTTCCTTGGTGCACAACACCCTATAGGTGTACATTCATTTCACAACTCCAACTCCCCAACCATTAATCAACATATAGGCTCTCCGACCCAAGATCACATATTCATTTCCACCTAAACAAAATTACATAGGATCTTTGGCCCAAAATCATAGATACATAGGCAACCTAGCCCAAAACATATACATACATAGTCACTTCAACCCAAAAACCATAGATACTTAGGCTCCCTAGCCCAACCTGCATAATATAATTTCACAATTCATCATTCTAGCAGCAATTCAAACCAGTAGTCTTTCAGTTTTTCGCGGCTTGCACCACCTTTCTCTGGCTCCAACTACAATATTCTTCACACTTTGTCGATTCCCAAAGCAATTCCATCCAACAAATGCCCATTCCCATCAACCTATGCAACCCAAGGAAGTGTACCCATTCTATGAACTGCAATCCTTCATGTTGTAGAACTTTCCTTCCAGGGTTCCAATACTAGGTCGAACGGGAAGTCTCTGAGTTGTGCCTTCAGGAAATCCAACTGTGATAATGGAATCTCTAACTTTCAAATAGTTGCAATTGTTCCTCCTGCACAACATCTTACACAACTCTGGGGGAAATAAAATACACAACATGACATACAATCTCATGCAACTACCCATAGCAATTAAAATATAATGTAATCAACTTAAACATACGTAGTGACAAAGAAACAGACACACAAAAACATCCATTCATATAAAAACACAGATGCAGAAACTTCATTCAGGCACAACAAGAAATAGGGAATAAGGAAAATCTTAAAAAATATTGAACAACAATTAACCCATCTTTCATCATAATTGACACAATCAATATGATCACTTATTCATATAGTTGTTTCTCTATTTCACGATCAACCACAAAAATAATTTAGCTCATTTTTCCTTTCTAACGCACCCTCATTATTCCATCCACCATGTCATTTACATTCTATATTTCCCTCCTCATTTCCATAATCACCCTCCAGGATCAAGAATCCCCTTCACTTCTACATAGGCCCTCGACCGATTCATCATTTTCCAAGGTGTTCTTGTGCAAGGGGAGCACCAACTCACTACCATATTTTTTACTAGAAATTTGTAACTTGTGGAAATTAGAGGGTTCCACTATTGTAACAGTAGTCTTCTTTCCAATATTTCCATCTTTAATATCCATCACCTTATCTATATCACACACATACAATCATCACGAGATGTCATCATAGCAATTTTACATCTTGATTTCCAATTTTGTTTCACATAGGAAACCAAGTTCTCCCAAGCGCGAGATTTCTTTTGAAGATGGTTGGCTCTTGCAATAGAAGACACCAGTATTCCTAATGGGATTAAACCACTTCCATATCCAAGACCATTTTTCTTGCAATTTTTCTCAACTTTCATTCAGCCAAACAATTGTTAGCATATTATAACAAATTGCAATTATTAATTTCTCAAATTTGTTCTATACAGAAAAATAAATTTCCTAGGCATGAATTTTATGCTTTTTATGTTTGGCTCTTGCGGTTGTATATATTGGTATTCTTTATGAAATTACATCGCTTCCATATCTAATACCAATCTTCCTACAATTTTTCTCAACTTACATTCATCCAAACAATTTTCATTATTCATGCACATTGTCATTTCATTGCAGCATTTCCAATCAATTTATGAAGTGATTTTAGAATTATCTTATTCTAAAACTCAATCACTTCCAACTAATATTCATATTAAATGGAATGAAACCCCATTCTTTTTATATGAATTATCTATCGTACCAATATTTTTCATTATACAATCAAACTTTACCAATGACAAAACCAATGTGCCAATACTCATGGCTGCATTTACACAATGCATCCTTGCATTGACCTAGGAATACCGCATATCAATGTCATGTATTCCACCATATGACTTGGAAAGGTCTATGTTATCCACATTTTTGGTTATCGAGATGATACTATGATTATGTTACGATAATGGAAGATCAAACTCTGCATTAAGAACATTTTCCTAAAGAAGGTTACACTTGTCGTTTTCTCAAAATCATATTTTGAGAATGGTCCGCAGGCTGCATATATACTCTCCTGCGGAAATCATTAATTTCCGCATGCTGCATTCAGCTGGACTGCGGACTTTCCGCACTATGTTAATGGTTAGAGTGCGGACATGTTTCTAAAGGAGAAAATGAATAAGTTCTCGATCCTTCTAGAAGGAATCTTCTAGAAGGATGAGTTGGAGTTCGAATGGTTGGCAAAGTACTGAATTTCCAGATATCTTGGGATCATTCCCTATCCAAGTAACTAATCAATCTTCTACTATATAATGAGGAGATTGCTTATGGAAAAGGTTAAGTAAGTTAGAAGTTGGCAAGCTAGAGAAATCTATTGGAGAATTGGTGCATTGTTGTATGGAGAATTGATGCTGTAGCAGACAGAGACAACAGATAATCATTTGTGGTTGAACTTCTTCATGCATGAGCAAGTGTGTGTGTCAGAGCTAGGAGCCATTGAAAGGAGATATATGACATCAAGGCTCAGGTTGTATATTTCCCTTTCAGTTAATGCAATATATGAATATGTCCCTTTCCCATAATGATGATGTCATCTTATTACATGATTCCTTGATCACATGTATAGACTAGGTATTGAATATATTAATGCCTTTGCTGTGATTGGTTTGTGTTGTTGTGATTGGACGACACAAGAGCATCGGAGCAGAGCGACGAACAACAGAGATTAACGGAGAGCGTTTATAAGGTATGAACACTATCCATTTCTCTTAGTTCATTCAATAGTTAGATCTAGGGAAAGAGTAGTATTCTGTTACGGTTTGTTCCAGATCCAGGTGGATCTGGGGAGATTGGTCTGTGTCCGCACTCACGAATTTATCCATAAACAGTCTATCCATTGACTTAACATACCATCCAAGCCCTTCCATATCCTTGTTATCGCACAAGTTGTAGGTTGGGAAAATCTTGACCCGGCCACCAAATGGAGACAAATTTAAGAACACCTAACCATTGTCACCTTAGGCAGGTATTCTCGTCACTTTAGAGAGGATAGAATCACGTTAAGTGGAGAATATCGATGACCCTAGGGGGAAATGAGATGGAAAGTGTTATGTATGAATGGATTCCCCTATAGGTCAAGTTTCTAGATGGAAGAAGACTTGAGAATGAGTCTTGGGAGAGGTTTAAGGTTTCCAATCCCTTGGGTACCTATTGAGAGTGTTTGTACCTGCCCGAGACACAAGAAAAACCAACTATTTGTAGTGTATGTTAGGTGGACAAGAAATTTCATCTTTTTGTCCCTAATTGCATAAGTAAACAAAAATATATATCAGCAATGAAATCAAGTAACTACTACGGAATTAACCATCAAAATTGTCAAATAATTATTGGAAAATGAAGCACTAAACCAATAGATAATTTTCCAATATTCAAGCACAAACTTGGACGGTAAACGAGGGCTTCTAGATAGTGTTTTTAGAGAATTTTTGTAGCATCCTTATGGCTGTAGAAAACAATTGCTACATCAGCAATATTCAACCACCAAAAATCACAAGTAAACCACCCAAAAGATGCACAATGATTAGTAGATTATTATGGCATCTTCTTAGCAWTTTTTTATAAATGAATAGTGAGTAATAGGAATAACTTAAATGAGTTTSATGCAKCCCTAATGGTTGAAGAATAAATTTTATAACAGCAATAAGATATCCTTGACCAATCAAAAGTCCCTTGTGGCCTTATCAATATTAGAGCACATAGAATAGGTTCCAATTTATACAATCTCAAAATCTAATGTTTTCATGTATACCAATGCAATGATTTTATTTCTCCAATGAAAAGAAKATTAGTGACTTTGACTATTGGGTTGTGGAGTCCAAGCATTAACAATATAAACCTCTTTTTAACCAAGCAAATACACCATAAACCAAGAAATAGTCCCCCACTAGAGATAGCGCATCATCCATCCATCCAATAGCCAAAGTAAAACCATTACAAGAGAGTAGCAACCAAGAGACAATGAGAAATTCCCAAATAGGGCGCAAATTTCAACCAAGTATCCTTCTCCACAAGGGAGAGCTATGTTAAAATGAAATAGAGTTCATCTCTATTTATACAAAATGTCCTCAAGTATGTTTTTCCAGATAATTTAGGGTAAACCACAAAATAGGGGTCAACATCCCTAATCTTTCCCCTTTACACAAATAATACTAAATAACTCATTTAAATTTCACTTTTGCACAATAGAAACCCTAAAAATAAGATGGTGTCACCCCTTTAGGGAACATTTTGACACTCTTCCAAGTAATTGGAGAAGGAGAAGGAGGTCGTTTGGGCTCCTTGATCCTCCTCATCATGTGCCAAAGAATCTCCATGCTTCCTCTGGTCAAATCATGCCACGTGTCAATGAGAAACTCCATCACCACCAAAACCCTAGCCCCTTTATGATGCCAAGCCTAAAAAATGCGACTTTTTTCCCCTCATGGGAAATTCGTTTGGCATGTGAGGGCATGGTGAGGTCATCCAAGGTGTCTTCTAGGCCTCCAAATGCATGTCTCTGTGATCCAATGTGCAGGACCTAGGCATCCAACCTATGAGCTTCTTGCCCCATGGAATCCAAATCTAGGCTTGTTCTCCCAAAACTGGCCACCAAGCAAGGTCCTGCAAAACAAAACGGTACAACCTCCAAATATATCAAGTCAAAGATATCATGAAAAGTGTAAACCACATCTAATAAGCAAGGCACCTAAACATGTGCATAAAAACTACCTCATCAAATTAAAGAAATGCTCAAAAACCCTATACAATTGATCAAGTTTATGGGAGGGGTGTCATAAAAGTCCTATTGGGTAGACCAAATTCCTCATGTAGGGGATGCTCCCAAGGATGGCCTTTCAAGGTTATGTAGTGGGCAATGAGGTGGAAGGGGATTAGACTTCATAGGACAATGTGTTTCATGACATTTAAGGGCTCATATTATCTCATTCATGGGTGCCTTTATAGAGGGTGTGTGGCACCTTCCTTTGCGATGCACTTTTTCCAACCCCATATTTTTTCCATTCTTTATTTATTTAATTTTTTAAGGAACAAGTTGAAGGACACTTTCCTTGATTGGTGTCCAGATAATGAAAGTGTCATTCATGAATACCTCACGGAGATGAGAAGGTTGTCTCGTGATGAGACCCCCTTTCCTTCAGTTGTGTAACTAAGAGCCACTACCCTGGCTTGGTGACCAGATGATGGTAATGCCATACCGCTAAATACCCATGATAATGATAGGTTGGAGCATTATGAGACCTCCCATCCTCCAACTAACCCCTTAAGCATTCACTATCATCTATTTCTTGTGGGTCCCCCATTTCTTATAGAGAAGTTTTTCATTGTTTTCTTGGGGATCCCTAGGTGAAGCATATGGAAGGTCTATATTTAGGCTTTTATCTTTTTATCCAACAACAATCCCTTTAGTCCTTTATCCCCTTCTTCCCATGAAATGAGGTACATTCCCTTCTTGGGTCACTAAAATGAAGGTGCCTAAAAGAAGACAATATGATGGGAGTGTAATGAGCGGAAGGTGGTAAGTATGTGTTATCACTGAAATTTTGTCTGCAAATGGCCACAGGAATACAGCATATCCAAACACCTATTAGTTCACCCATAGATTCAATAAATGAATTTCCAAAAGGGCACAAACTATACAACTGGCTAAAAAATTAACATGCCTAGAAGCACTACGGGAAGTGCGCGCACATGTGCAGGTTAGAAACATCAAAAAAGTGCACATGCACTCGACACGCGACTGTGTATGATAAAATTCGTGCACTCCTGCGAACGTTGCACTTATGGTTCTTGTCGACCTCTCACCCACTTTCGGTTCATCTCCCAATTCGATTTGACCCTCAAATTCGAGCTGAATCCAAGTGGGGGGCTGGTCAAAGACCTAAGGATGCCCTAAAGGGCCCCTTGTTCACACTAAATACCGGTTGGATAATGCCTCAAATATTTTCTATAAAAAGAGGCCATGGGTGCACTATGAATTCAATAATCTCATTGTATTTTTATGCTACCTCTATTCTCCTACAAGGAACCACTTTTCTTCTTGGAGCATACTAGCATCATCTCATTGAGTTATTCTACTCTCCTCTTGATGGAATAAGCTTGGGATTTCTTCACCATTGGTTTCTTGTTTACCATTTGTAAGAAGATCTCTCACATAGTGGACTCAAGAACCCTCCCTTGGAGGAAGATGGGATCCATAAGTCCCCTTTTTTCTTTGGTGTTTTCCCACTAATATAATCACTCCATTGGTGGCATGAATATTGATCAATTGTTTGATTAATTTTGGTTCTAATTTCCTTATGCATTGTAGTTTTGTTTATTTAGTTGTTATTAGCTTAGTTGTTTGTTTATTTATTGTGCTTGATGTTTCTAACTCTTGCACTCATTTCTGTCATGTCTAGAAGACCCAACTAGACTTGTAAGTGTCCCTCATTTTCTCATCCAAGTGGCGAAAAGGATACAATAGATTGGCAACCATACTGGGGATAAAGTATCAATTTCCTCCATATTTGGGTTGTTTGAGCCCTTCTTTATAATTTTTTTACCTTGTAGGGATCATAACCAACCCAGTCCTGCCTGCAAAGAGCTGAATTCGGACCTGGAAGAGGATAATTTCATTTAAAATTTTCTTCCTGGACGCGTATCAGAAGGTGCATGGGTTTTCCAGCCTACAGTCGTGTCTTCTGAGCACGTGCGCCAAACACACTGTGTTTTCCAGCACATTTTGCACACAGTGTGCCAACAGGTCCTTGTTTCTCTGCGCATTGGCACCACATGCACCTCTATCTAAACAAGGGCCCGTGCATCTGTCCAGAAAATTCAACATTGTATAAGTTTTTTTGTGATGTTTGGAAGGCCCCTAGCCTTCTAAATATGGATTCTATGCAATTTGTAAATGAACCACACTTAGATTCCCTTACCACATAAAGGGTTAGTCAAAACATAGGCACTTAGGGGGTTAAAAAGAACCATATTTCTCCTCTTTTTATTTCATTTTGCCACATGGATGGCTTGTTTTGATTATAAAAGTTAAGTAAAGATCATTTAATTTCACATATATAAACACTTACATTGGGACTAGAAATCGAACTTCAATCATTGAGTATGTTCTTCTCTCGCACCGTAGAGCGATATTGAGAATCAAAAAAGGATTGAGGGAAGATTTCATCTTCCTTAAAACAAAATATTTAGGAGAGGACAAAGCCCCCCTAGGGCCCCCTCTTAGTTTCTTTTAAAACATCTTAAATTTGTAAGGGCCCATACATGCCCACATGTTGCAAAGTTAGGATAGTTTTGAAGATACTTTCTTAGTTTACATCACTAGGGGAGTTTAAAGATTATTGTAATCGGCCCATACATGCCCACATGCTTGAAAATCTAGAATAGTCTTTTGAATCTTTCTTAGATTAAATCACATTAGCGAGTTTAAAGGATTAGTAAGGACCCATATGTCCACATGCTAGTTCTTTAGGGATTTTAAAATTCCACAAGGTTGTACCAATGGAATCTAGTAAGATAGGTAATCAAGACTTGTAAGGACCACACGAAGTCCACATGATGCAAGGTGACACCTAACTTGCTCACACACAAAGTCCACTTGCTCACACACAAAGTCACTACTCACTCACATAATTTCATCTCAAATTTTGGAGGTTGGAGTAGGTTTCCTCCAAAGGGATTCTGAAATGTCGCACTATTTCTTGAAGGAATTATCCACTCCCACTTAATTCAAACGAGATTGGTTCACACCCTGAATCTCTCAAAAAACTGCATCTAAAAATTTTCTAAAAAATCACTAAGTTTTCCTCCACAGAAGGTGCCAAAATAAATTTTTAGTCTAGGTAGGATCTCGGGGATAAGCATCCAAATAATTCCCCATTATCTGGTTCTCACATCTTCAAAAATTAGAAGTTGACAAATAGGGAACTTTAAAATCCTCCAAGTCAAGTGTGCCTACACCATAAGGCAGGGAGATACCCATGAAGGTTTGAAGGCCGAGGTCCATTTGTTCTGTGCGTCCCCCCTTGAGGCACTCACCTCTTGGAAGGGATCCATCCCGTGAACCATTTTTTAGGCCGAAAATCTAAATGTCACACTTTGACCGAGGTACCTAGTAGCCAAATTTTAGGACATCTATCCAGGTGGAAATTGTGGGATGCAATTGCACCTTGATCAGATTTTGTGTGGCTATTGAGAAATATCACCAGCTCTTTCAGGATATGCACCCTCTACCACTCATTATAACTTATTGTTTCATCCTTCACTAGTTCCTCTTCCAGTGGCTTCATACCCCATTTTTGAGTGCTATTGGAAGGTCTAGTGCTATTTGAGAGGAAGGATGTTACGTATTTTTAGGAAATGATCATTTGTTTTCTTTGTTCTCCCACGCGGACAAAATCCACCTACCCACATATATGCTTATATTTGATTTATTTATGATGCTTACTTTATTATATGCGATTATGAGATATATTGTGAAGGTCCAAAATTATACAAAGAATCTTGTTCACTAATTTCTCTCACGACCATTAGAACACATTCACTCTGCTAGTCGGACATCATAGAGGGCCCATAGATTCCCTGCCATTCCAAACACTTATTGAACCTCCCTCCTATCCTAGGAGGAGTTCCTAGTCTCTATGAATCATCGGCTCAACCCTCTAACACCCCTGTGAGTGCTACTATCTTGGGATCATATTTTCTTGGTTCCACTTTACTTGGGTCCAATCCCTAAGGCCAACCATCCACTAGCTCTCCTTTACAAGGAAGCAGGGGGGAAACTTCTTCTCAAGGGGGAAGTACAACCCCGCCCAACCCCCCTCAAGGGTCAAGTTCACAACCTGCTCACACCATGGCTAGAACTAATCATCCACCGCCACTCCACATGCCATATTTGGCATCCCTCAACATACAAAATCTAAGTATTCTCACCAGTGATCCTATATTTCATGACCCCACATGGCCTGCAATGCCCACCAAACTACCTTCAGACATTCCCAAGTTTGAAGGAAAGGCGGGAGAAGATATCGCCAACCATATCATGAACTTTCACTTATGGTACTCTTCAAACATCATCATGGATGATTCAATCCGTTTAAGTTTATTCAGCACTCACTCACGGGTCCATCAACCAAGTGGTATGTTGACGAAAAATTAGGGTCCCACGTGACTTTTGAATCATTGGCCAAAACATTTTTGACCTTCTTTAAACTACTAGTTCTCCATGACAATGGTATCAAACTACTCTCTGAGTTTAAACAAACCTCAACCACACATATCATTGACCACATTCATGAATGGCATCAACAACATAGTTTATGCAAAGAAGAAACCACCAAAGAACAATTCCTCGATTGGTTTCTCAAATCGCTTTTTCCCCTCCTTGCCAAATATGTGGCCTCCACCTTCCCCCAAATGGAAGAAGACTCCATCAACAAAGCTCAGCAAAATGACCTCATTTATGCACATTCGAGATACTTATACAAAGTACTACCTAATGCCCCGAGACTCGTTCCATTCAGCCAGGAAAAACCTGGAATGTCTCACTCATCAAATGGATTGATTGGTACCACAACACACCACAATCCATACATCCAACCACCACCTATGTACGGTACACCCCAATATCCACCAATATATGGAGAAATACCTTGTTACCCTCCCCCCCCCTTATCAGCAACCTTATCCTGTTGTCCTCCCTCCACCCATGAGTGGACCCTTGCCGACACCCATGATGCACTCGGTTGTTCAACCAAGTTCTGGTACCCCCTCTACCTCATCTTATACCCTAAGAACTAGTGAAAGTGATATGCCTTCCTATGTACCTTATGAATCATTTCCACAAAATAATTCGTACTTCCCATTTCCTAGTCCTTCATAGCCTATTGCTCCTCCACAAGGATAAACACACGTTGGGGTTAACTTTGTTTATCCCTCTCCCATTCAGTAGTTTCAAAATTTTGAACAGTTGAATATAGAAAATCCAACCCATCAGTCGAATAATGACAAAAATAAAGGAAAAAATCGAAACAATAATAACCCAGGACCAAGAGGAAAAAAAAACCCAATAGAACCAACCTTCCGGGGGCAACCAGAATTAGGGGAACCATAACCCCCTATGAGAAAATAACAACAAATGACTAGGAAGGAACAAAAAAAAAAACCTTCGGACGAACTTCCCTTGTGCCCTTTACGGTGAGCATGGTCATTATACTCACCATTTCCCCCAAATCACTGACTTCAAAAGGATGAAAGATTACATGAATGTGCAATGTCCTCCAACGTCGCCTGCCCCTCAGCAGACCCCGCAATAGTATTTGCAATAACCACCCCCAGCGGTGTTGCAAAATCCTCTTCCACACCAAGGTGTGATGAATACTTAGTAGGATATGCATCCTACCCCACCACAAATGGGACAGTATCAACTCCCTAGAAATCCAGTGGGTCGCAATATCCTCCTAACTAGTGAAGAAGAAATTATTTTGCAAACACGCAGTCGTCAATACAACACACCCCCTGATTCTACTCCCACCACTTTAGAAGAAGATCCAGCTCCAGTTGGACAACCATTGATGATACCACGCCCTAATACTGACCTGCCCATGTGTATTCCTTGCATCCCATTATGACAGAAAGTCAACAACTCTAAGGCTAGGGCGGCCCAAAATTATAGTATGGTTGGCGACTTGGCACAATCTCCTACAGCTATGTCGGTATTAGAAGTCCTCCAAACCTATCCCACTCAATAAAAATCATTGCTTTCCACCTTGGGGATAGTTGACCCTGTTGATACTAGACTCATCACATTTGATCTAGAATGTGGTGAACCTCGTCTCCCCGCTTTGGTAGCTTTCCAGATACCAGTCAAAATTCATAACATCATAGTTCATCGATGAAGGTGCATCCACATGCATCATGTCCAAAAATGTGTGGCAGAAACTGGGCTCCCCCGAGCCAATACCATCCGCCATCACTTTGAGAGATTATGATGGACGACCATCCTCTCCTGAAGGGCTCTTTCAAAATGTCACCATTGAACTCGGGGGAAAAACCATTCTTATCGACATTGAGGTTATCGATGCCCTTCTCAATTACAACATCTTGTTTGGACGTAGCTACAAGTACGCTATGAAGTTTGTGGCCTCTTCCATGTTTCAAATGATGATGTTCCCCCACAATGGGAAGATCATCACCATCGACCAAGTTTCACATTACGAGCCTAACCATTCCTCCAACATCAACAACATCGTACCTATTGTCCACACTAATTCTGATGCCTACCCCCTAATCGAGATGGGCCCCAAAATTTTCAACGACCCATCCTTACTGGGGACATACCACGGAGCACCACCGCTCATACACCCCTCAGCACAAGTGTGTGTCATCTCTTCCGATGGAACTGAAATGAGAGATACCATTCCTCCCACTGAGACTTCTCCACTCCTTGAAGTTCCCCTAATGAAAGAAAACTCCCCTCAGGAATCTCCTGAGAACCTTGTGACACCAATTATCCCTGATTTCACCCTCCACCGGGGTCAAATCCCAGTATGGGAGACAATCCCCTAAGCCATCACTCAAATCCCCTTCTTCTACCCCCCACTTGGCATACAATATTTCCAGGTAGTCGCAACACTTACCCTTCCCAACATGGTGCTCGCCATTCCAATATGGTATATACACCCACCCACGATGGTTCCTCAACCATCCCTCCCTCCCCAAATAGAGGGAATCCCGATGCAGATTCCAATCTTAACTCTGACAGCACCACCTTCACCCCCACTTGACAATATCACCACTATGGCTAGGGGCAGACGAAAGAATAAAGAGCCCACTACTCCACTTCCTCCTCGATTTCAACCTCCTTTCACACTATGCAATAAAGAAGGACACCCCACCAATATATTCCCCTCTCTCCCTGATTTACACAATTCGATCCAACTCCCTCAAGAAACCACATCGCTCGTTGTTCCACAAAGAACACCTAGTACTTTCACTGCATCCCCTACTATATGCAGTAAAGGGTTGTGAACCAAATTCCCATGTGCCATATGCTCTGAATATGGCCATTACACTCATCATTTCTCTGCATTACCTTAGTTTCGGCAAACACTAACGACAGTACATCAAATATTTTCGCAACACCCCCATCCACCCACGTCATAAAAAAATCACATCACCAACATCCACTATGTAATGACCTCAGTCAAAAAATGGATGAGGTGTCCTTGCTCTCTTTGTGAGTCACTTGATCATTTCACATACCAGTGTCCTACGATCATTGAATATAGGCGTCGTCAAATGGCCCTTCTTCAAAATCTTCCAACCACCACACTACCTGTGACGCAAGTAATTCCCTCCCTTCCTTCTCCAGATACGATTCATATTCCCTCCCCTGAACCTGAGTCACTTCCCATCCCTCCATGGTTCATGGATAGACTATCTAAGAATTTTCCCCCAAATCCTCCCAACTCTCCGGTTCATTTCCCTCGAGAAATATTACCCCCACCCACAATCCATAACCCACACTGTATGAACATCTAGTTCATGTCAAGCATGCCATCGTGCCATCATACTGATACCCCCTCCACATATTTACCACCTGAAGATAACCCCATGGTGACAGTCACCAATTTTACTTCCCTGGATCCCCTATATTCTCACATTTTCCATTGCGACGAAGATATTCTGGAAGAACTAACTACCTATGATTTCCCACGGAATACGCTCCATCATAGAGCGCTCTTTCTCTCACAGAAATCCTTTGAATCTCCTAGCCAACACTCCATATGTACAATTGAAACCAATTATATTCTTCCGTCAAGGCATATAAACCGATTCAACAACCCAATCCTTGCCCCCGACGCTTTTGAAGAAGGTAGCATGGCCAACATTTCCCCCACTATCAAAATTGACATTTCCATCAAACCCAGAATCATAGAGGAGATCACCATTAGTGTTGCATGCTCCCCTGAGGAACTCACATTTTGAAAATATCTCTTTCAGGAATACCGAGACATTTTTTCCTGGTCATACAAGGAGATTCCCAGCCTTGATCCTTCTATTGTTGAACATCGCATTGACACATGGCCATATATCACCCATGTGTGTCAAAAGAAACACCCACTGCACCCATCCAAAGCAGTGGCTATCAAATATGAAATTAAAAAAATTTGCGCTGCAAGGTTCATCTACCCCCATCGCATATACGTCGTGGGTCTCCAACCCCGTCCCTGTTAACAAAAACTAGGGCACCATTCGCATTTGCACCAAATTTCGTGATCTCAATCACGCTTGTCCCAAAGACAGCTTCCCAACTCCTTTCATCGACCAAATTATAGATGATTGTGTCGACCACGAGGCTCTATCCTTCATGGATGGCTTCTCTGGCTACAACCAAATCCAAATCCACCCAGCCAATCAGTATAAGACAACATTCACTACCCCATGGGGCACTTTTGCTTATCGTTTCGTGCCTTTTGGACTCAAGAACTCTGGTGTGATGTTCCAACGAGCCATGACTTACATTTTCCATGATATTTCTCGCATCATCCTCGCTTACTTGGATGACCTCACTGCTCAATCCAAGAAGCAAACTCAACATCCACATGACTTATGAGTTGTCTTTCAATGATGTTTCCGATACAATATCCGCTTGAACCCCCTCAAGTGTGTATTTTTCATCACCATCGACTGCCTCCTTGGGTTCATCATTTCCCAAAACAACATCACAGTGGACACCCTCAAGGTCCAAGCTATCACATAAATTCCACCACCTAGGAATTTGTGCCAACTACAAAGTCTACAAGCAAAGCCAACTTTTTACGATGCTTTGTCCTAGATTACGCCACTCATGTGCATGGTTTCCTTCTCTTACTGCTTCATGATATCCCATTTCGATGGGACGAACATGCCCAAACCACTTTTGATGATTTAAAAGAAGCGCTCTCCAATGCTCCTTTAATTAGTCCTTTGAACTATGATTGCAATTACATCCTCTACCTGTCAGCATTAGTTATCTCAGTAGCAAGAGTTCTCATACAAATAGGGGATGATGGTTGTGAGCATGTTATTTACTACATCAGTAAAAATCTTTCAGGACCACCCCTGAAATATAATCATAAGGAGAAACTCACCCTTGCAGTTGTCCTCACTGTCTAGAAACTACGTCATTATATCTTGCTTCACACTACCAAATTCGTGGAAGATTCCAACCCCATCCAGTACTTGTTGAGTCGATGACAAATTAATGGAAAATTTTCCCGATGGATCATCATCCTTTAGGAATACAACCTAGAGTTTTCAAATCCCAAAATCAAGAAAGCACTCGTCCTTGCCAAACTCATCAAAGTGTTTCCATCCAAATCTGCCATTTCACCCGTCAATACGGATTTTCCCGATGAACACCTCTTCTACATCCCCTCGAATGACCCTTCATATGGAGACCTCCTCGTCTATCTTTGGACACAGAAGTTTGGTTCTCATCTCTCACGAGACGATCGCCGGTGCATTCACCACCAAGCCCTTCGATATCTCCTTATCGGTTACATATTATACCATCATGGGGTCGACACCATACTCTATCGATGTTTGACCATCGACAAAGTAGACAAAGTCTTGAATGACTTCCACAATGGTGTCTGCAGTGGCCACCTCTCCGGGATGTCCACCACCCATAAAATCATTCGAGTAGGCTATTTCTGGCCCACATTGTTCCATGACTACATCCACGTTGTCAAGCGATGCGACAAATGTCAACTTTATAAAAACAAAGCACGAGCACCACCTGCTCTTCTACACCCAATCATCACTGTTGGCCCCTTCTGCAAATGGAGCATTGAATTCATGACTTTCAATCATCCATCTAGAAATGGACACAAGTACATCATCACGGCAATAGATTACTTTACTAAATGGGCCGAAGCCATGCCTACGTTCAACAACACCACTAACACTGCATATCATTTTTTCTTTAATCATGTCATCTCCTGCTTTGGAGTCCCACTGCATTTAGTCTCTGATCATGGGAAACACTTTGAGAATGAGATCTTTTTCAAACTCTCCTCAAGGTTAGGCTTCTTCCATTAGTTCGCCTCCCCATACTACCCCCAGTCCAATGGAAAGGTATAGGTTGTCAACAAAGTCCTTAAAACCATGTTGCAACACATTGTTAACAAACATAAGACCAATTGGCATCATATGTTGTTTTCAGCACTATGATCATATCGCACTCTAGTTAAAACTGCCACTAGGTTTACACCATTTCATCTCGTCCATGGGGTCGAAGCCACTCTCCCCATTGAGAGTGAAATTCCCACATTGCACATCGCTATCGAGCTATTACCCGACACTTCTCCAATGGAGGAGCACTTTTTGAAATTAGAGTCGTTGGATGAATATCATCGGTCTTCATTATAGAACAATGAGGCAGCTAAAAAATGCTCAAAGGCCACCTTTGACTGCCATGTCAACCTTCGCTCATTTAACGAAGGAGACCTCGTCCTTGCCTATGATATCGCTCATGATACCCTCAGCCATGGAAAATTTGAATCATTATGGAATGGACCCTACATCATCCAACACTACCTCACTAAAGGTGCATACATCCTGGCCTCTCCAGAAGGTTATCCTCTCAAAGAACTCGTCAATGGGTTGTACTTAAAGAAATTTTATACCTGAGCGTAGTCATTCTACACTAGGATTTTTCCCTTTTGTACACATTCGTAGAGTTTTTATTCTTCTTTTTTTCCTCCATGTCTTATGTTTGATCTACCATTTATGTTATTTATGGATGTCTCCTCCATCGTCTTACCACATCGGTTACACTGACGGAGCTATTCGTTGGACACAGAATCTCTCTTTGGCCACTTGGGCCCTATATACCCTCTCACATGAACTGATCCACTCCAGCAGCATATGTTTGGGCTCAACAACCAAAAACCAAGAAGAATACATAGCCAACATTGGCCTTCTTGCTGAGGCCAGTCACCACCATATTCGTCACCTTAGCATTTTATTATATTCCTAGCTCGTCGTCCTGCATCTCAACAATGTGTACCATATCCACGATCCTTGCCTCTTCCACAAATACCTGCAATTTAGACTCTTATCTCAAAATTTTGATTCAATTACATTTACACATGTTCCACGATAATTTAATCAAATAGAAGATAACATGGATAACCTAATGTTAGATTGGCATATATCACATCAACACACCATTAAACATACATAAATCATCAAAAAGTTTGTCATGGCATATAGGTTAGACATCATAAAAAGCATCACAAAACATCATCACATGTGAACATCACAAATATCATCAACATGTATATCCATATATATATAACGATCAATGTATCATCAATGTTTACAAAAATAATACAAAATGTACATCGCCGGTAGGCAGGTGAACCCCCTCATCCCTATAGGTACAGAATAGGTGTCATACTACCCTATACAAAATAGGCTTGCAGGATCCTATAAAAACCAAAAATATATACAACAAGAGCACTCGTGGTGCCTCTATAGCACCACCATCAAGTCCTCTATCTGGAGGAGGTGCCCCACAAGCTGGGGGTCCTCCAAGTCCGGGGGGCAGTCGCCTAGTCATAGTTTCCCCCGCTACAACCGCTCTAAGGATTAGGCTCCACAACTCCGTTGGAAGGCCCATGCACTACTCCAAGACTCCCTCATCCTAGACCTGAGTCCACATTCCCTTGGGCACTCCCTATAGCACCACCTCCAACTGGCGACACAAATCCTCAAGCACCTCACTAGCCTCTCCCTAAGGAGCATTTGACGGCCCTGCACCGGGATCATCAAATATGTGTCTCCTACCAGCTCTCGCATCATCGGTTGGCCTCACACCAACATCATCCCTCTGACGTATCTCTCCCACCCATGGCTCTCCCTGCGGCGGTCTCACAGGCCCCTGCCGAGTCGGTTCTCTAACCAGCTCCACCTCTCGACCTCGTGGCCCCACATCGCCACACACAACAAATAAATGATAGCATCATCATCCATCCATACATAAAACATATGCTATACTATCAAAAACATAAAACATAAAGAACACTAACATACCTCTATGGTCCCAATCCTCTCCAGTAGGTAAAACCATATCCGGGTCCTCCCGAAATTCAATCCCACCATATGGGAACTGTAGTATGATATGTGGCATCTGGTGAAACACACGTGCCATATCGGCTGTAAAATAATGGTCTCCCTCCCCGCCCCCATGACGAACCAAAATATATGCCCATTGCATCAACCATGGCTCATGTGCATCAGCCGCATCCAACAAAACTCTAGGGCGCAACATGGGCACCCTCTCCAAGAAGCATCCCACCAAGATCGACCCAAAGGAAAAATCACCCAAGTTGGCGGCCCGACATCGATTGAGTTGCCTCATCATCTTGGTGTGCAACATCAAGCCCAAATAAAAATCATATCCACCCAATTCCCTCTACATGATCTTCAACTGACCACCATTGATCCACTGAGTAGCTAAGGATCCGTAGATCATGTTGGAAGATTGGTTGTTGTCATTGATGTCAACCCTAGTCATGGTTTTTGGACCACAAGATTGATAAAGGTATTTGGACATGAAGAAAAATGCACATGCATATAAAACACCCATGAATGGATAGTATACATCATGTTATTTCTGATGGTATGTGGCACGTCATGTGGATCCTCATGGTTGAGGAGAAATGAATTTTTGAAGATGACAAAGTGAATTGAAGAAGGAAGTACATGTAGGCCCTAAAAATAATTAAAGAAAATAATTACAAAATAAGAAAGTGTCAGGTCGGCCCTAATGTTAAAAGGAAGTGACATAAATGGTATAAATAAACATCATTATACATTCATTTGATATAAGTCGAATTTCAGAGGTGATAAGAAGAAAAGAAGGCCGGATTTCAAGGGAGGATGAAGTCTTTTGGTGATGTGTTTTAAGGTATGTTATTTTCAGGTCATCTTACCATTTTTGCTATAACATTTTTTATAGAACGATTCAGATGGTGAAATCTCTATGGTATTGAGACGACATATCAAGGTACCTCTTTTAAAAATTTCAGCTCTTGATTCACTATAATTATGGAGATACACTCTATGGAATATAGGGTTTGTGACCAGTCCTGAAACTCATCAATAAACAGGTGTTCCAGGTAAAATAGTCATAACTTTTTCATACAGAATCCAAATGTAGTGGGACCACTTCCATTAGCAAGAGTACGAACTTTAGTTTCTTGTATGTGATTTTAAGAATCGGATGTTAAATATTGAGCGCGGAGCATGCTGTACAAGTTGGGTCTTCTGAACAGACCAGAATTGAATAAAGTCTACCATTCTTTATATAACCTCTTTTTGGGGAGGATTCAAGGAGTGAAAATTGGAGGAGTTTTAGAGAATACATTGAGTAATATTAT
>ML785682.1:138699-155121 GCA_009831015.1 Picea engelmannii | reverse complement strand
GGTTCCCGAAACCCTTTCCTCTATCCTTTTGTCTTCCCATGTTCTCCATGTTCAATGGATTTCCTGATGTCTCACCTGTGATTTTCCATTTCATTTCCTCACTAAGGATAACACCAACAACATCATCAAATTTTAAAGTATTTGAACCAAAGATAGGGTTACTTACAACCATGACCAAACCGTTCCAGCTTTCTGGAAATGAGCACAAGATTAGAAGAGCCTTGACCTCATCATCAAATTCCACTTTTACAGAACTTAGTTGATTAGTAACTGTATTAAAATCATTTAAATGATGTGCAACAGACCCACCTTCTGACATCTTCATATTAAATAATCTCTTCATTAGAAATACCTTATTGGATGCCGAGGGTTTTTCATACAATTTGGCCAATGCGTCCATCAAACCCTTTGTTGTCTTTTCTTTGGAAATATTGAAAGCCACCGATGCTGCCAGGCTCATCCATATCGTTCCTAGAGCCTTTATGTCAAGAATATCCCATTCTTCATCCTTCGTAGCCGTCGTATTCTTTTTTATTCTACCTAATGGTAGGAATAGATCCTTCTGATATAAATAGTCTTCCATCTGCATCTTCCATAACTAGTACTTTTGGCCGTTAAATTTCTCGACCCTAAACTTTCCATCTTTTGAAATTGCTCCCACTCGAACCAGGAACCCTCTTTTCCTGCAAGTTACCTTTCGCTTTGATACCAGTTGTTAGAAAAACAGGACTGTGGAGCAATAAAATAAAACAAATGCGGAAACAAAACATAAAAGATACACAATACAATAGAGACACAGATTTACGTGGTTCACCCAGTGTGGGTTATGTCCACCAGAGAAATTGTCAGGTCCTTCCTTTATTATTATCAAGCATATGAAGGGATACAACCTACAGCAAACCCATAACTTCCTCTTATTTCTCTCACAGTCTCCTATCTCAGAATACAATATTTTCCATCAACCATAGCCGTAATACATTTCCCTCATAAAAGAGGGTTGCCTTCTAGGGAAAAAAACCCTAACATAATATCTATCATTAGATATGCGACCTTATAATGACCAGTCCATATTTACAGTGAAATTACAATAAACATTTACAAGGCAATTTTTCCTTCATGGGATTTTCCCCCAAACCCCCGCTTGCCCCCAGACCCCGCAGAGGGGGTACCCCCCCTCTGCACTCCCCTGCGTGGAAGAGTGTACATACTTCTGGGGTGTAAATACTTCATGGGGTATAAAAACCACTGAAAGTAAAAGACCTCTGAATCAAAAAGATAATCAGGCTCCACAACCGATAGGGATTTCTTCACCATTTGTTTCTTGTTTACTATTTGTAAGAAGATCTCTCACATAGGGGACTCAAGAACCCTCCCTTGGAGGAAGAGGGGATCCATAAGTCCCCCTTTTTCTTTGGTATTTTCCCACTAATATAATCTCTCCATTGGTGGCATGAATATTGGTCAATTGTTTGATTAATTTTGGTTCTAATTCCCTTATGAATTATAATTTTGTTTCTTTAGTTGTTATTAGCTTAGTTGTTTGTTTATTTCTTGTGCTTGATGTGTCTAAATATTGCACTCATTTCTGTCTTGTCTAGCAAACCCAAATAGAATTGTAAGTGTCCCTCTTTTTCTCATTCAAGTGGTGAAAAGGATACAACAGTATAGTCAGGAATGGTATGATAACCCCTTAAGGGACCACTAGTCACAAACCTTCCCCAAAGGTTGGCCACTTACTAGAAAATCTATGACGCTCACCAAGATGAAACACGGTCAAAGGAATAATGTCCAAGAAGGTGTTCTATAATCAAAAGAAGCTTAAATACAACATGTTTAAATGCCTCAAATATTAGGGTGATTACTTACCACAATACCTTACGTGTACCACATGGATCAAGACCCATCTTCCTTCCAGAAGTTGGTTGGTGTGGTGGATGCGCTAATAATGGATCAGAATGTGGTGATAGAGAGGGCTTCTGTATGTGAAAGTGGACATTGCTAGTCATGTGTGTAAATGTGTTGAACCTGCACATAATAGATCTAGATAAACAATGATACACACATTTGTAGAGAGAATTGGAAAAATAATAAGAAGGAGAGAAATATTGGAAAGAATTCTCATTAACTGTTGTGAATAATGAATAATTTACACATGATATAATCCGTATATCTCAATGAGTTCGACTTGAGATGAACCAAGTCACCATAGTGGTGGTATAGAGTGATCTGGACACACACCAGAAGTTATGGGAGTGAACTTCCACCTATTCTAGTTTTTCAGGCAGTTACGGGAGTGAACTTCCACCTAGTTGAGTTAACTAGTCAACTAGTCTTCAGTTAACTGACTGAACAGAAAGTAGTGAGGAGTCAACTCAAAGAATCAAGGATAATTCGCCACTCTAGTATTGATACCAAGGAAAGGTCGAATTAGCATGGTGATGATCCCAATGTTGCATGGTGATGATCCCAATGCAACATCTAAACTCAACTCAACTAGTCAAACTGAAGTGTGAACTGAAAGATAATATTCTCCAGGTGGAATATTCTCTCCTAAAATATAGGAGACTGGGTAATGACTAATAAACAAATAAAAACCTTTGTAAAAATAAATTTTAGGTGTGTGTGAAGTAACTCCAACACCCCCCCTAAACATCACTATGGTGAAAATAAATATTGGGTCCTGGAAACGAGGCCATGTTAGGTACCCAAGTACAAAAGATATACTGAAAATAAAGTGAGGAAAAAGGGAAAACCTCATGGGAAAAACCCCCCATCAAGGTACAATGTATGTAAAAAGACGAACTACATTTTCTAGGCAACTGTGTCCTTCACTCCAAGACGACCTCACAGAGAATGGAATTTTTTCTCAGTGAAGGTCTTGGTGAAAATGTCTGATGTTTGTTATGATGAAGGAAAGAACTGTAAGTCGATGATCCCCTCGTGCACTAAGTCCTGGATGTACTGCATGTGGATCTCGATGTGCTTCATTTGCTACCTATGAACTGGATCTCTGCAGAACTTCAGAGTGCTTTGGTTGTCACACCAGATGAGGATCGGCCGATGAAAATGAATTCCAAACTCAATGAGAAAATGTTGTAGCCACATAGCCTGAATGGTTATGTTAACTACCCCTATATACTCTGCCTCGGCTGAAAATAAAGAAATGGTAGATTTCTTCTTTCTCGACCAACAGATAGGCCTGGAACCAAGACTGAGTGAGTAACCAGATGTGGACTTGTGATCAATGTTATCACCAGCCTAGTCGGAATCAGTAAACCCAATGAGATCTAATGTAGAGTCTGATGCATAATGAATCCCAAAGGTGATGGTGCCCTGTATGTATCTAAGGATATGCTTTGCATCTTTCCAATGTAACTCATGCAACTCCTGCATGAACCTGGAAACTGTGCCAACTGCATATGAGAGGTCTGGTCTGGAGTGTGTGAGATACAACAAGCTCCCCACTAGTTGTTTGTATAGTGTGTTGTCAACCAATGAAGTCTCCCCGCCATCCTCAAGTTTGACTCCTGATAGGAAAGGAGTCCGAGCAGACTTGTAGTCTGTCATGTGAAATCTCTCAAGGAGATCTTGTGCATACTTGGATTGAGATAGTTTGATGCCTGATGCATCCTGATTGATCTCAATTCCAAGGAAGAAGTGTAGTAGACCCATGTCCATCATTAAAAACCTATCATGAAGAATCCTCTTGACTGCAGCAATCGCTGAAGTTGAGCAACCGATGATCAACAAATCATCGACATACATAACTAAAAGTAGAAGTGAATCAGTCATCCTGAGCATGTATACATTCCAGTCTGATTTACAACGTACAAAATTCTATGACAATAGGTAGGATTCCATCTTGGCATACCATGCCCTCAGAGCCTACTTAAGACCATAAAGTGACTTCTTCAGTCTACATACCAAAGATGAGTCTTGCATAAATCCCTAGGGTTGTTCCATGTAGATCTCCTCGGAGAGATCACCGTGAATAAATGAATTCTTCACATACATATAATGGACTTCCCATCCCTTGGTTGCCGCAATGGAAAGGGCCAATGGAATGGAATCCATCTTCACTACTGGAGCGAAGGTCTCATCATAGTCAATACCATGAACCTGTTGAAAGCCTTTGGCGACAATCCTAGATTTGTATCTATTGATATGTCCATCTGTTGTGCTCTTGGTCCTGTAGACCCATCTGCATCTAACAATTTTCCTCCCAGAAGGAAGGGAAACCATATCCAAAGTCTGGTTCTTGATGAGGGAGTTGTGCTCCTCCTGCATTGCGGATTCCCAAAAGGAATTTCCAGCAGCCTCACCATAAGACTGTGAATATGAATACTAGACCAAGAAAATATGCCTGGAAGGAAATGGTTCAGTGGAAATGAGTGCAATAGGAGGCTCCTCGAAATCAGATCGAGTCCTCCTAGTATCGGTTGGATCACCTATGAGATCCCCTGCATCGTGAAGAGTAGTTTGTGCCCACTTGGGCCTGTGCTCTAGCTCTGCAACTGCATCTGGATGATCTGACTCTGCATCTGACTGTACTGACTCAAAATATGAATCTGAATCCTATGAGTCCTCTGAATCAGAAATATCTTCTGAAGAAGATTCATCATGTGCATACTCATCATCTTGGACAGGTGGAAGAGAAAAGGTGTATGCATGTGGCTGTTGAGGTACATGCGAAACACTTTCCTCGAATTGGACATTACGCTCAATGATGAGCCAGTATGAGGAAAGATCAATAAGCTGACATCCCTTCACACCATCAGGGTATCCAACAAAAATTCACTCAGTGCTATGTGGATCAAGTGCCTTCCTCTTTTCAGAGGGAATCCTAGCCCATGCATGTGAACCAAAAATACGAAAGTGGGTCACTTCTAGTTTGAGGCCACTCCAAGCCTCGTAGGGGATCTTATGCTTGACAGATCTATGGGGATATCTATTTTGAATGTATGTTGCACAGTTAAGTTCTTCAGCCCATAGTATTTGTGGTAGTGACTTTGCATGCAACATGCAAGATGCCATCTCCTTTAGAGATCGGTTTTTCTGCTTAGCAACTTCGTTTTGATGCAGAGTGTAGGGAACTGTATGCTGCAACTGAATCCCTGCCTCATGGAAAATACTGTGAATCTCATGATTCACATACTCTCCCCCGTTATCAGTTTGGAGGAATTTGATCTTCTTTCCGAACTGTGTCTCAACCAAATCTTTGAAATCTTTGAGGTGTTGAAAGACCTCGGATTTTTGCCTGAGAAAGTAGATCCATGTAAAACATGATAAATCATCAACAAAAATGAGAACAAACCTCACTTTGTTGATCGATGGATGCAGAAAAGGACCCATGAGGTCATTGTGGATCAAATCTAAAGGTGTGGAATCTCGCTGAGACTTTCCCTTGTTGACTTTCTCTTGAGGGTGTTTTACGAGAACACATCCCTCACATACTCCCTTGGATAAATGGATGTCTGGTAGACCATCAACTATTTTTTTCTTGCTAAGATGTTGCATGTATCTAAAATTCAAATGTCCAAATATTTCATGCCATATCCTACTACTTTCATCAGCATTAGTAAGCAGTAAAGCAGAATCAGGTTCAATGAGTTCAAAAAATGTATACAATCTAGACTGATGATTTACCTCATTGATAGAAACCTTGAAGTTGGTTTGCATGTCATAGATGTCCACATAATTTGGTGTGAATATGACTTTCTTTCCGGTGTCGGAATTCTTCATTTGATACACAGAGAGAAGGTTGACAGAAAGCCTGGGAACATGCAACACATTCTCGAAGCTTTCATTGGTGAGTTCAATCCTTCCTTCGCTGATGACTTCGACAGAAGAGTTTTCCCCCATCAGAATAGGAGGACCTTTGCATGCATCCAATGAAGAATAGACTACTTCTAAGGCAACCATTTGATTTGATGCTACTGAATCTACGATCCAAGCATCGGGAGAGGAGTTGATGGCAATCAAGGCAAGGGTAGAATTGCCTTTCTAGTAATTTGGATCTTCTAGCTTCTTCTTCTTTGCACCCTCAGGTATGTAATCTCCAAGGTTGTTTTTTTGAAGTATCTGAGACATCAGATCTATTTTTTCTTGCATGCATGCAGATTCTGAATGGAATCCTTTGTGACGGTATGTGCATTTCTCTCCTTTTCTTCCCTTTTTTCCTTTGGATCCAGAGGCATCGATGAAGGGTTTTGTGTACCCTTCCTTCTTCATATGTGCATGAGCTTTCTTCTTATCTTTATCTTTAGATTTCTGATATTTTTGGCTACAATCATTCACAATGAGTGCATGCACCCTTGGGCCTTTGATTATGCCCATGTTGATGATCTTGGTTTGCTCTTGTGTCAGGGATTCAATAAAGTCCTCAAGAGAAGGCATCTTCCAGGTGCTCTAGAGGTGAATCTGATAGTATGGAATGTAGATACAAATACAGAGAATTTAGGACCAATATTGGAGAGAATGGTGAGAACCATTTGTTTCTCCTCCTTCGATTTATCAACCCTGCAAGCTTTGAGTTGTGACAGTAAATCCTTGAATTTTGTAAAGAAATCTTGGATATTCTCGAAGATTTTTGTATCCAATGTGAGTCTCTCCACCTCCAGCATGTGTCCCCTCATCTCATCCTATTTTCCAAAGAGCCCTTCCAATATGGTCCAATCTTCATTGGGAGTCTTACAGGAAGATATATCAAAAAGGAGATCGAGAGAAATAAGACTGCAAATTGTTTCGAGTGCCTCATTCATGCGATTTAAGTACTTGGGTTTTTCTATGGCTGATGTCAGATTTGTATATTTATTCATGGTTAACCTATACAACCCTCTAGATCGGAGATGTATGGCTATTTTCTCCTTCCATGCAAAATAGTTGTAAGCTATAAGAATGAATTCTTTTTGGAATTCCATCTTTCCATTGTCTTCAATATTTTGTACCTGCAAAAACTTTTGGTGTAGATTTTGCTTAGAATTTCATCACCCCGATACCATGTAAATGTGTTGAACCTACACAGAATATATCTATATAAACAATGATACACACATTTGCAAAGAAAATTGGAAAAAGAAGAAGAAGGAGAGAAAGAATGGAAATAATTCTCATTAACCATTATGAATAATGAATAATTTACACATGATATACTTTGTATATCTCAATGAGTTCAACTTGAGATGAACCAAGTCACCATAGTGGTGGTATAGAGTGATCTAGACACACACCAGCAATTACGGGAGTGAACTTCCACCTATTCTAGTCTCTTAGGCAGTTACGGGAGTGAACTGCCACCTAGAACTTATATGTTAATAGATAACCAACTGGATACATATGAAGGATGAACCTCCCATCCATAGGAATTTCTTTTCATTTTCTTGCAACAACAATCCACCCCCAAGTTGAGTCTATGATTCCACAAGGGGATTTGTCCCTCTCCCTATCCACTCTCAACACACAACAACCCCAAAACCTAGTTTTCTCTCTGTTCCCCACAACCTGCACTACCCAAGGAATGGGATACCCCTTCATTTAACACAGTGCATTGGGCCTTCCCACTTCCCTCCATGGCTCCATTTCATCTCATTTATCAAGAATCCTCCTAGCTTCTCCAAGAGTTTTCATAATAGCCCTCACAAGGCTCTTGAGTCATTTTTTCAACATAAGAATGCTTCATGGGCCTACAACCCAATTTTCAAGGACACAAGCCTCTTTCTCAACATAAAACATAGCCCAACAATGGTTTCCTTCAATCCCAACATTTCTATTTCTCTTCCCATCACTCATCTCCTCTCTTGTTGTCCAAAATCTACAAGTAAAAACCATTCCCCATGCAAAAACATGATTGTCCAAAAAATACCCCC
The DNA here is from genome assembly GCA_009831015.1 of Picea engelmannii. Classification (NCBI taxonomy): domain Eukaryota; kingdom Viridiplantae; phylum Streptophyta; class Pinopsida; order Pinales; family Pinaceae; genus Picea; species Picea engelmannii. The sequence goes on along the minus strand of ML785682.1, from coordinate 147,256 downwards.
TTGGCCATACAAATTTCCTCTCTTTGTTTTCTTTCTTGAATTGACTTACACTCGTCCCCAAGCTAATTGTGCTCATTCCCATGCTCTCAATAACTCTGGGATGTGACTCCTCACACACACCCTCTTATATGAATTAAATGATTGTCTTTAGGAGTTCAATCAACAAATAGAAGGTTATACACAATGATATCATAAATTAGGAATGTGGGTTGGATTAATACCCATGAATAAATCCCCTTTGGACCCCTCTCTCTTATGGAATCATATTCCCCTATCGTTCTTCATCCCTCTCATATCACAACCAGCGATTAATATTTTGACTAATTATTTCAATGCACCTAATATACCATTTGGCTCCTGGCCATATTAAACCAATACGGGCTCTTCACCCCAACACATCATCTCACCATCCTAAATCATATTTATACAATTACATTCTAATTCACAGGTATTAAAATTGGGGATGTTACAGAACTAGTCCACAACAAAATATATAATCAACTATTGTGGAATACTTAAATTTGTGCATTTGTGCCAAGAACTAGTTATGTTCATTAGATAACCACCAAACTATACTTATTCCTAATGCAATTCTAAGGATATTTTTTAATCCCCTAACCATAACCCTCATTAATTATTATGGCATTAGTTGTATTTATGTCAAATCCTTATTTCTTTCTAGGCCTCTTTGTCTCCTATATATATAAATCATAAATCAAGGAAACTCATTTGACGGATCATAATTCTTGTCTTGTGTATTTTATATATTGTAATAGGAGGTTTCCCCCTAAAAGGGTCTTATTATTCATTCACTATTTTACTTGATTTAGTCATGGAATTACTAAATTAGTTATTTTTATACTTATTTGGATATTTGGTTTTAAAGTGATGATCCTTTGTTTGGCTGCTTCAAGCGAGCCAACTTACCATTCTAGATCTAACTATTTTTTGGATCACTGGAATTGTGTGGATATTTCAAGGTTGATAGAGTTAAGAGTGAAGTACATAGTGTAAAACTTTCACAACCCATTTCAGCATAAATTTTTGGAGATACATTCTATACAAGTTAAATATTTTGTTTAGTCCTCAAATCAGTCTTAAACAAGTGGTTTCAATAAAATAGTTATATCAAAATATTTAGAGGTCCAAATTGAGTACCATTGGTGGAATTAAATAGAAGAAAGAGGAGGGTGTTTCAGATTTCAAATTTCAACCTTTCAGATTTCAAATTTCAGCCATGTTAGGGAAATAATAGTGAAGTGGTAGTGCATACAAGTTTGTTCTCTTGAAATAGGGGAAAAAACACAGGTTCTAGTAATTCCACCATAACTTTCTCTTGGAAGGTCCAAAGTGCATGGGTTTAATGAGATATTGAAGAGGACATAGTAAGTACATCCTATAAATATTTCATCAAAGATAATCAAAATGATGAAGTTGTAACAAGTTCAATATCATATAGCATATTAGATCCCAAATCATTCCTTTACGAGGGTTTTAAGGAGACCCTAATTTTAGAATGTTTTATTTGTTTTGTAGTAATTAGACTATTTAGGATAAAGACATGTGTTAGCATCTCTAAACATAAACATATATATATATATATATATATATATATATATATATATATATATATATATATATATATATATATATATATATATGTCATTCATTGAGTAAAATTACATTTGGGAAGAATACACAGATAATACAGTTGGGGTCACAATAGGATGCCCTTGTAAACCTTTGCTAGTACCCAAAAAGTAGTACTGCATTAGACAAAATACATTTATGGTTTTTATCTTCCATGTACCCTAGGGTATATCAGAGATACCATGGGCATACTTGAGAATATAATTAGATTACCTTTTGACCATTTGTATCTATAGTACATCGAGCACAACACTCAAAGAGATAAATCTCATGTACCCATGCATCAGATGTTATGGCTAAGGGTATGATCCATCCTCATTATTCAATACAGTCATGAAAGATCGATCAAGTATGATTGTTTGAAACCAACACAAAATTAAATCTATAGAGCTTGACACTCCCTTTCCCATAATTTCTAGACATAGTAGTCTCAATGTGACTCATTTTGAAGGTTCATCCTTGATACAAGAGGAGAATGAAGATGTGGAATTTAAGGTACCCAAGTTGGAAGAGAAAATAGTGAGCATGAAAACTACAATGGAAAAGAATATTGAAATCCTAAATATGGTAAGTAAAATACAATTCCAAAATTTAAAAGATGATATCAAGTCAAACATGGCAAGAAATATGATCTCAAAGAGATGGTAATCAAAGATAATCTCAAAGACATGAAAGAGGACCTTGTGAAGGACATAACAAGCCTCCTTATCATAAATTATCCTCCTTAAGAAAGGGGATAAGGATAATAAGAGAATCAAGTCCCAATTGTGTGTGGAGAATATTTTAACACGCCTTAAGAGCAAAAGGATTAAGTCTTAGATACTTGATCAATAATCACACCAAGATCTACAACATCGTGTTGCAACTCAAATCCAAGGAAATACTTCATTCCCAAGAACAATATGAGGAAGTTTGATGGTATTGATCCCATGACACATATATTCCAAATGGAGTAAATCTTTTACCTACACCAAGTAATAACTCTATAAAAGGTAATTATGGCATCCCTATATTTACAACCTAATCAAATTGTGTGGTATTTATGGCGTTCTTAATGAAAAGGGGACTTTATTATATCTTGGTCCATTTTTACAAACAAATTGATAACACATTATGGATATAGTATGAGTAACACATTCTTTAAGCATTTGACAAATCTCATGCAAAGAGGTCCAATTACATATCACATCCACTAGTTCCAAAAGCTGAGTCTTAAAGTGAAGGAACTTTTAGAGGATAAATTGTTGGATCGATTTATAGATAATTTAAAGGAGACCATTCAAAATGAGGTGCATCTCCTTGAGCCTAAATCCTTAGATAAGGGTTTCAATGTGGCAAAGATATTTTAAGGTAAATATATGTCTACTAAAAGGATTCCCACTAACACCTCTAGGGTGTGCAATCTTCCCACTCCTAACTAAACCTCTAAGGTTGACACCTCAATAATTGGATGAAAAAAGAGAAAAGGGACTATGTTTCAATTGAAACGAAAGTACAATAAGGGGCATAAGTATGGTGAGAATAAACTATTCTAGATATATTATGAAGAGAAATAAGAACAAGAGTTAGAACCTTCTCAATATCCAAGACTGCATGAGACTACTCCAACCGTAGTCTCATATATTGTCATGTTTTGGACAACATTAGCACTCCTCAAACTCTTAATATGGAAGGATATATCAAGAAAAAGGGGTAACAGTGTAGATTGATTGTGGTAATACTCATAATTTCATTAACCACAAATTATCCAAACTTCTCAATTGCTTTATATATCTAGCACAAGAGTTTCAAGTAACGATTGCATATGGAGGTACCTTAAATTGTTCAAAGAAGTTTCATAGTATTAATCTCACTACGGGGATTATTTATTGAATTGACCAATGATTGGAATCAAATGGATGGTGTTGATGAGGTCTTACGGGTGCAATGGTTGGAACTTTTGGGAATAGTGGCCATGAATTTTCAGGAATTTTTCGTGATATTTTTCTCTATAGGAAAGGAAATTGAACTCAAATGTATGCAATGGAAACCATATAGGTGATAAGCTCCAATGGCATGAAAAAAATAGTAAAAATTGGACAATTGAGAGTAATTTCACTATCGTGCTCAATAGATGTTCAAATTTCTAATCCCAATGTACCCTTGGATCTCTAAAGAGTTATCATCAATCATTCATAGGTATTTTTCGAGGTGCCTAATGGTCTTCCTCTTGCTCAAGTGTATCATCATGATACTCAACTCATCCTAGAAATCCTTCCTCCTTACATCCAAAATTATGGACATCCCTAATACCCAAAAGAGTGAGATTGAGCATATGATTCCAAAAATGCTAGATCCTTTGGCATCATTCAACCTCACCAAAGTGATTTTTTTTCACTAGTGCTGATGATTTACAAAAAAATAATCTTCATGGCATATGTGTCCATATTATAGAGAACTCAAATAAATCGTCATTAAAGATAAATTTATTTTTCCTATCATTGATGAATTTTTTTTTTGTTTGCTAGTTTGTTCGTGACTTGTGGGACTACCGACCCTGTGGTCTAAGAAACCATGACTGAGGGGTCTTTAAATCATTTGTCGGGATACTGAGAGGGGGGGTGAATTAGTATGAGCACTTCATTATCACTTTTAACCACAATATGTAATCATTAACATCATCAGTAGTATATCATCAATATATCATGAGCAGTATAAATCAACAAAGCATAATAGACATTCATAGAAAAACAGTACACCAAAATTTACGTGGAAACCCAAATGAGAGAAAACCGTGAAATTATTTTGTTATATATCAAAATAATACATTCATTGGAAGCACAAACTTCCCAATTCTCCGGCTAAAACTGGAAGGAGGCTACGACCCCCTATTCACAGGCTCCAACCTAAAGGAGGCTACAACTCCTTAAATTCTTTGGCTCCAACCCGAAGAAGGCTACAGCCCCCTGATTTCAAAGGTATTTTCTGGATATTCCACAATTTGTGTCATTTTTTGTCATCAACGTTTCAAATCTGAATCGGGATTCATCATCAGGACTAATCATCAAATTTGAAAGCTTGATGATCTAGTTAATTAATACTTGAGATGCAGGACAATTTTCAGAAATTAAACCCGTTGGCTATCTATAAATTTAAGAGATAAACAAAAATATAGAAACAAAAAATAAAAATAAAAATAATAAAAAACAAACGATAATGATTAATAGTGACCTAAGCATGGATATCATAACTAAATATAAGTATTGATAATAGTGTGTGTGTAGTATCAATTTTTTGTATGTTTAGGGTTTTAATATGATTAGGATACATAATTTTGTTAATATATGCAGTAAGAGTATTTGTATGCTTAGGGTTTATAAGGTTAGCATTTATATGATTAGGATATATATAGAACTTAAGTAATAATATATATATATATATATATATATATATATATATATAATAACTTGATAGTAATAGTAAGACTAGGTTAGTTAGACCTTTAAACCTAGGAACTAATTCAAAAAGAAAACAGAAACATGCAAGGAAAAGAAAAGAAAAAGGTAGGTGTCATACGTAATTGTTCAAACTTGATCTATGAGGGTCCCTTAGTTGGTTGATTAATGGGTGCCAAAAGCTACTTACTTCCAGGCCATCGTCTCTGTTCATATTGTTGGGGTGCTTGATTATTTCTAGAGCTTCTTGTAAGCGTCTGTAGTAGTGATCCTCTTTTGCTAGTATCTTGGTATCCTCAAGGAATACATGATGTTTGGTTTTAAGGGAGTGTTCTTCTAAGGAAAAAGTGAGAGTACGTTCATTTCTAATGTCTACTTCATGCTCCTTAATACTTACCTGGAACGATCATTTAGTTTCACTAATGTAACATTTCCCACATGAATAAGAGACCTTGTATATGTCTTTCCCTTGTCGATGGTCTATAGGGTCCTTTACAGACTTCATTCTTTGTATGATAGTAATTAGGGGTTTGAAAGAGGTCATAATTTCTTTTCTTTTTAAGACCTTTGCAATCTTGTCTATGACACCATGAATGTAGGGAAGAAAGGCTTTTATGTTGGAGGCTTGATCACTCTGGGTATGAGTCCTTCTATCCTTCTTATATATTTCCTTTTTGATGTCTCTATCTCTATATCCAATGTTCTTGAAAACTTTAGTTAATTGGTCTATTTCCTCTTTAATATGTTCCTTGTCAGAAATTCTTGTTTCCCTTATGGCCATCGTGATGAGAACCCCCATATTTTGAGAGGGATGGTGGTGGGATTCAACATGAAGGTAGTTGTCTATGTGAGTTTTCTTCCTAAATCCCTTGTGTCCAAGTGTACCATCCTATTTCCTAGTCATAAGTATGTCTAGAAAGGGTATACAATTGTTTTCTTCTAGTTCCATGATGAATTTGATGTTCTCAAAAATTCCATTGAGGTGCTCAAAGAATCTATTCAGTTCTTCTTTTCCATGAGGCCACTTGACGTTGGTATCATCAATATACCTTTTCCATATATATGGTTTAAGGGGGTATGATTCAAGGGAATTTTTCTCAAACTTCTCCATGTAGAGGTTGGACACAATTAGGGATAAAGGGGATCCCATGGCTACTCTGCTTGTTTGTTCGAAAAACTCCTTGGAAACTGAAGAAGGTTGATTTTAGACAAACTTATGCTAGTCTGGTTGTTTGAGGTTTCACGGCCTCATTTATAACTTGAATGGACTCATTTAACGGGATCTTAGTAAAAATTGAAATGACATCAAAGCTGATGAGCATATCCTTTGATTCAATTTTCTCCTCTTTTATGAGTTTCACAAAGTCTCTTGGATCCTTGATGTATGAGTCTGTTTTGCCAACTAATGGTTCTAGGATCCTTGCCACGTACTTGGCTAGTTCATAGGTTGGGGAACCGATTGTGTTGACAATTGGTCTTAGAGGAACTCGTTCCTTGTGGATCTTAGAGAGCCCATATATTCTAGGGGTGATTAGGTAGCTTGGAGTTAGTGTTTTCTTCATCCTTTCATCTAGGTTGGAAAATTTTATGACCTTCTTGACTTCCTTGATAACCTTGGATATTGGGTTGTTGTCTAGCTTCTTATAACTGCCAGTCGTGGTGAGATGCTCTATCATTTTTTTGTTGTAATCCATTATCCTCATGACTATTGTAGCCCCACCCTTATCGGCCTTCAGAATCACAATGTTTTCTTTGTTTCTGAGGTTCCTAATGGCTTCATGCTCCTTCTTGTTGATGTTATTTTTCGGTGGTTTTGAACTCTTGAGGACCAGGGAACAGTCTTTCCTAATGGAATCCTTATCTTCCTCATTGAGGTTTTTTATGCTACAGACTATGTTTTCTACAGGGATGGTTTTCAGAGCAATGGAAAAACCCAGTCCTTTCTTTAAGATATTTTCTTCTTCGTTGTTTATATTATGGTTAGACATGTTTACTACTTTCATATAATCATTATTTATTGTAGTGTATCTTTTGTTTGAAGCATCCCTTTTAGTTGTAAGCTTCTCTAATTTAATTTCATGGTGTTCCTTTGCCTTTCGTCCCTCTCCCTCTTCCTTTAACACAGCGCTAGAATCCATAATTTTCCAAAGATTTGTTCGTATCCTCTGCATGAGATGCAGGTGAAGTTTAAGGGTCATTCATGATAGAGATTCCGGTGTTGCATGTGTTTTACGTATTTCTCCTCGGACTAAGGAATGACTGAGCCGTTGGAGTCAGAGAACAAGGGGAATTGGAGATTCCTTCAGGTCGTGTTGTTATGGTGAAATCATTCTTCTTCAGGTTTCAACTCCTTCATATTTATTCCCAATGATCTATTATGGTGGATGATTTTTCTATACTCGTTGGATAGGTGTCCTAGGAGGTATACGTTTCTCATCTCTCTCTTGTTCTACTTCTGGATTCTCTTCTTCTTCTGCTTCTTCTTATACTTCTTTTTTTATATCTTTAGTGTTATCCTGCTCTTTTGAATCTTTGCTTCCTTATTTTCCTTTCCGTACATTTGTCTCTTCAATCGTTACATTGATGATTTCCACGATTTTTTTGATTCTTGGACTGAAACATTTATATGATTTTATTTTGCTAGAATACCCAACTAGTATTCCCTTATCAACTCGGCAGTCAAATTTCCCAAGTCTTCCATCTTCTCTTTTGATATAACATTTTCTTCCAAATACTATGAAATGCTTCAAATTTGTTTGTATTCCTTTCCATAACTTGTAGGGAGTCTTATCATTATTACTTCTAAGCATTCCTTTGTTCAGGATGCCAACTACTATATGTACTTCTTGTTCCCAAAATATGTCACTCAACTTGGAATGTTTAAACATGGTTCTATCCATTTCATGTATTGTTATGTTCTTCCTTTCAAAAACTCCATTTTGTTGAGGTGTCCTAGCTGCCGAGAACTGTCTCTTTATTCCATGTTCGCCACAGAAACCCATGAATTCCTTTGATGTAAATTCTCCTCCATTGTCTGATCTTTGTTATAACCCTATAATTCATAGTATCATCTGGTGACTGGAGATTTTTTTTTTCACTCTGGATCTATTTCGGCTTGAAAATAATATTTCATTTCTGCAAATTAGTTTCAAGGAAAGGAAAGGAAAAGGAAAATTCATGATTTTTGATGCTGAGTGGTTTTTCCTAACCCCATGGTGACAAAAGAAAGGGAAGTAGCGCACAAAACCCATAAAAAGCACTAAAGCCTAAGTTTTTGCTGCATTCGCACCTAGATAATAAAGAACGTGCTTAGATCAACGGTCGATCTAGCGGTACGTAGATCAATGGATGACAGTGGATTCCAGACCCCCTAGACTGTTCTGCTTTTAACGGTGGGGGGGGGGGAGTCCGGAATCGGAGATAACGAAGGCACACATCTGAACGGCTGAAGCACTAGCACTTTATCCAACGGC
>ML785682.1:118898-138552 GCA_009831015.1 Picea engelmannii | reverse complement strand
GTTAGTTTTTTAGATTAAATAAAACATATAAAAGAAAAACTAATAAACAAAATAAAATATATAAAAAAGTAATAAAACAAATTAAAATATAATACAAATTATATTAAACAAACATATAATAAAACATATGTTAAAAACAAAATATAAAAAACAAAACAAACATATAAAATACATAAACATAAAACAAAATGTAAACAAAACATAAAATATATTAAAACAAATTTAAAAAACAAACAAAAAGTATATAACAAATAAAACATGAAAACAATATTAAAAACTAAAACTAAAAAAATTAAAAACTAAACTATCCTAAGTCTACCCCCCGTACACTCTCATACATCAAACAAATAAATCCACGATCAAAAAACTTTCCGGACCCCCCCTCACCATCCAGAGTTTAACGAGAGTCGGGGGGGTCTGGAATGATGGTTTTCCATTACCACCCACAGGACAGGTGTCGCCCTCACATGCCAGCGGAACCCCCCTCTCCCCCAAAACTGCTTACCACCTCAGGGGGGGTCTGGAATACCACCCATCCCGAAAAAAACTGCTTTTCTCATTTTTTCACCTATTTTCGCTTGTTTAGCATGTCTTCGTCTAAGGCCATTTCTAGGCAAATGAAAACGAATTTTAATAAACCGATAGAGTTTTTTATCCGTAACGGGATGAAGAACAAAAATCTCTCTCAGTTTTTTCATAGGTGCCATGAGCAGGGAGAATCGAAGCTGTCTTTCAGCCTCTTTTTTCGGATTTTTGGTTTTTCTGTTACAGTCCCGATCTTGCAGGAGCTGTTACGGCCACTTGGAGGAGAATTTGGCGAAACCGAAGGAGGTTTTTGTCCAGAACATACCCATATACAACAAAATCCTTCATGTTTTTCCTAGGTATCAGCGTTGAAGAGAAACAGATGTCTGTTCGGACCCCTTTTTTGCATAAATTAGGCCCGTCTTTCATGGAGGACAGTTCTAGATTTTGGGGGATTCGTGGCTATTTTTGGCCGAGGTGGTTGAACCTGACTTTCGAAACTTATGGGGAGACCTCTCCTATTTATAGAGATGATTTTTAATGTAAAAGGGTTGATCAGTCAGGGAACCATGATGGAGTTTTTGTAAAGCAGCTCACTGAGCTTTCTATATTTTCATCATTTCAATAATACAATCACAACAGCTATAGGATTCATGTGTCATTTTTGGTGGTGATGTTTTCCTCATTCACTGTAATTTGTTTCCGTTGTATTTCTTAAGTTATTCATACTCTGAATTATGCAAATAAGTTCGAAGAATAGAATTTGTTGAGGCATACACTATGTTTCTGGCTTTGACATAATTATCGATGTTTTCTCCTCAAAGGTTAATTTCAGGATTCTTGATTGCCCTGTCATTGTCGGGTCCTCTCATCTTGCTCCTCTAAATCCAAAATCAAATTCAAAGAATCCACCAAGAGTGCCTACCTTTCCCTATAAGGCTGTCTGTAGAACTTGTTTTTGATTGAGCTTCAGATTGCAACTCCATTGCCCATGGTTCCTTTTCTCTTCTCCTACCAATTAAAAAATCCAAACTCTGAACCCATTAACTAGCCTAATATCTCTTCAAAAAAAGTTATATCAGACAGAGAGATCCCTCTCTGAGTCTTGGAGGGCTAGATCCAAGACTCGAAGTGGTTTTGATGTTGCCTCTGTGACTGCCTATTCAGCCTTGGGAAAATTACAGAGTGCTAACATAGTGGCGACTCCACTGGGGACATTCCCCATTAGTACACTTCAAAGCTCCATATATGATCACTGATGGTGGACAGTGACCAGACACAAAAAGGATGAGATCATTCACCTGGTGACTCCAACCAGCTCCAGATAGTGCCGACTCAAAGACTCCACTAGAGGAAGAACCTAAAGCATGGCCAAACAGCCTAGAAAGACCAGGTACTCAAGCTCAAATTGTATTCATGATATTATTGGTTTCATCTGCAATTACTTTCTCTCTTATCATGATCCTGGCCCAGAGTATATTGTTGAAATTCAGGATGATCATTTTCAACCTGAAGAGCCTCAAGAGATCATATCCCCAATTGTAGATTATGTACATACTCATACACCTGTGCACATCCTAGATGCACCTGTAGAAACCCTAGTGAGACATAAGCCTCCTTCTTTATCTCCTACTCTTGCTAAACCTCTAGATGGTTGTGAGCCTCTTGCTTCATCTCATGTGCTTGCAAAAGTCCCAGACCGATACAAGCCTGTAGATTTGCCTCCTATTCTCCATGACCTCCCTGTCAATTACATCAATAATCTGCCCAGGTTTGATGGAGAAAATGGGAAGATCACGGTTGAAAAACATATTCAAAACCTTGAGGATTTACTTGACCTTTATGAGGTTGAAGATGATGATGTTTGTATCAGTATGTTTTCCCTGTCGTTGCAAGGTAAAGTTAAAAATTGGTTTAGAAATCTGCCAGCTGCAAGCATCATAAATTTTCATCAGTTCATGCAAGTTTTCTTAGATAGGTGGGTGATCATGGGAAATATTCTCTTCATCCTAGAAGAGTATGACCACTTGAAAAGAAAGCCAGGGGAGACAATACATCAGTTTTCAGCCAGATTCAATAAGGTATATCATGCAATACCTGCTGATATAAGGCCACCCCCAGGATCAACTCACTTGCATTACCCAGATGCCTTTGATCCTGAGATGACATTTTAGTTAAGAGAAAGGAACACTTTAAGTCTTGAATAAATGCAAAAGGTTGCAGCTGATGTGGAGGCCAACTTGTTGATCAAAAGGTCAAAAGTAAAGAACAAAGAAAAGGAGTAGCTGAAATCTTCAGGAGCTAAACTAGACATTCTGGCCAGCACCATGGAAGAGATGATGCAGAAGATTAGCATAAAAGAGGAGCTTGATGTCCAAATACATCATGTTCCATTGATTTCAAAGAAATAAAAGGTCATAGTTCCCAAACATTTTGTTGTTCACCCTTGGTACCATGGTTTGGATAATGATTCTTTCATGTATTCCATTCACCATACAATCAAAGATGAAGTTCAAAATCAGAGAGTGGTGGAAGATTCTCCTGACATGATATGCATGTTCAATGACATTTCATCCATGGATGATTTACCCAAGTGTGACCAGTATGATGATGATCATGAGGCTGAAATAGATGTGGACTATTCAAATAAATCAACAGCATGTCATTGGCAGGAAGAAGATCAGTTACAGCTCGGATATGACAATCAATCTGCACATGGAAATTATGACAGCAATGATCAAAGTGCAGAAAATATCAGAGTAAGTGAAAACACTTTGCCTTTATGTTTCTCATCTTTTCAATTTCTGAAAAGAAACTCTAGGCCAGTTGTAAATAGTGAAGACAGAAAATTTTCTGATCAACTAGGTGAAGATGATAGTGTTTATGTGGAGGTTGTTCTAAACCCAGAATTGCAGCACTTTACCTACTCTGATTTTCAAATTCCAATTAAAATCTTAAAGCCTGAGACAAATTATGAGTTAAGCCAAAATAACTATGTACCATTGTGCTTTAATTCATTTCAAATTTTGAAGGAAACTCTTGAACAAGTGTTGAAGGATAAATACATAAAAAGTCAGGAAATTTCATTTGAATCAATGCAACAGTCTTGTCAGTCTTTTCAAGATCCAATAGCTGATCGGTTGGATGACCTGTGTTGTCAAAGTCAGTTTCCATCATCCAGCCATAGGATAAAAAGTTGTTATGATAGGGATATGATAAGACAGTCAACTACAGGGGTGTGTTCAGCAGAAGCATCATTTCAAAACCCATTAGAAAAGTTGCAGCCATGTCAGGAAATGCATGAGGATGAAAATAACATAGATACGGTGCCAGAGCATGTTGCTCACTTAGCAAAATCCAAAAATCAAGGAACAAGTCAGTTCCACCTTGATCCTATAGCCACCTATATGGATAATTTTTTCACTGGAGAACCACAAGCTATTCCTAGCATTACTTTGGTTCTTCAAGATTGTCGAGGTCTCTATGGTAAATATCAATCATGTTTTCGACAGTGGCCTTTACACTTTGCAGTTTTGAGTCTATGGGCAAAAGGTTAAGCTGCGCTTTTCACTGTGCAAACAAGCAGTCAAGCAATCCACTGGTCCTAGCAGCTACTTGATTGGCTTCATTGGCATTTTTGTATTATTTGATTTAAAAAAATTATCAGTAGCATAGGGTAGGTAGGAGAATGTGAATAAGCTCATCATTCTGAGCATCTCTTTTTCAGCAGTGTTCATTTGATTTGGTTTCAGTTGCAAGATCAAAACAAGTACAGGTTGCAGAATAAGATTTTGGGATCAGCCCAATGGATAAAGCAATGGTCTGCATGTTCAGAGGTCTGTGGTTCTTGACACCTCCTGAAAGAAGCTGCCATCCCCAGGTGGAGCCACTGTTATAACCCTATAATTCATAGTATCATCTGGTGACTGGAGATTTTTTTTTTCACTCTGGATGTATTTCGGCTTGAAAATAATATTTCATTTCTGCAAATTAGTTTCAAGGAAAGGAAAGGAAAAGGAAAATTCATGATTTTTGATGCTGAGTGGTTTTTCCTAACCCTGTGGTGACAAAATCAAGGGAAGTAGCGCACAAAACCCATAAAAAGCGCTAAAGCCTAAGTTTTTGCTACATTCGCGCCTGGAGAATAAAGAACGCGCTTAGATCAATGGTTGATCTAGCGGTGCGTAGATTAGGGTTGACAGTGGATTCCAGACCCCCTAGACTGTTCTTCTTTTAACGGTGGGGGGGGGGTCCGAAATCGGAGATAACAAAGGCACACATCTGAATAGCTGAAGCACCAGCGCTTTCATCAATGGCTGAGATTGAATTCCGGACCCCCCCGGACCATTCTGCCTTTAACGGTGGGGGGGGTCCAGAATGAGGCATTTTTCTTTGGCGGGCCCTATCCCAACGTGTCATCCATCCATTGCGCCCTATCCTCCATCACCTTTTCTGCATTCTTCATCCACCTTTGTGTCACTCATTCCCTTGTCTTTTCGTCCCTAAGCCACATCTCACCCATCACCCGTCCACAAATAAACCCACTTAGAATAATAAACAAATGATTTTATTAATTAATAATGTTAGTAATAAGTTTAGTATAGTTAGTTTTATGTTAGACTAATTAATAATAAATTAATCATTAATTAATTAATTAATGATTAATAATATAGTTAGGTTATTAACTAGGTTAGTTTTTTAGATTAAATAAAACATATAAAAGAAAAACTAATAAACAAAATAAAATATATAAAAAAGTAATAAAACAAATTAAAATATAATACAAATTATATTAAACAAACATATAATAAAACATATGTTAAAAACAAAACAAACATATAAAATACATAAACATAAAACAAAACGTAAACAAAACATAAAATATATTAAAACAAATTTAAAAAACAAACAAAAAGTATATAACAAATAAAACATGAAAACAATATTAAAAACAAAAACTAAAAAAATTAAAAACTAAACTATCCTAAGTCTACCCCCCGTACACTCTCATACATCAAACAAATAAATCCACGATCAAAAAACTTTTCGGACCCCCCCTCACCATCCGGAGTTTAACGAGAGTCGGGGGGGTCTGGAATGATGGTTTTCCATTACCACCCACAGGACAGGTATCGCCCTCACATGCCAGCGGAACCCCCCTCCCCCCCAAAACCGCTTACCACCTCAGGGGGGGTCCGGAATACCACCCATCCCGAAAAAAACTGCTTTTCTCATTTTTTCACCTATTTTCGCCTGTTCAACATGTCTTCGTCTAAGGTCGTTTCTCGGCAAATGAAAACGAATTTTAAGAAACCGATAGAGTTTTTTCTCCGTAATGGGACGAAGAACAAAAATCTCTCTCAGTTTTTCACAGGTGCCATGAGCAGGGAGAATCGAAGCTGTCTTTCAGCCTCTTTTTTCGGATTTTCGGTTTTTCTGTTACAGTCCCGATCTTGCAGGAGCTGTTACGACCACTTGGAGGAGAATTTGGCGAAACCGAAGGAGGTTTTTGTCCAGAACATACCCATATACAATAAAATCCTTCATGTTTTTCCTAGGTATCAGCGTTGAAGAGAAACAGATGTCTGTTCGGACCCCTTTTTTGCATAAATTAGGCCCGTCTTTCATGGTGGACAGTTCCATATTTTGGGGGATTCGTGGCTATTTTTGGCCGAGGAGGTTGAACCCGACTTCCAAAACTTATGGGGAGACCTCTCCTATTTATAGAGATGATTTTTAATGTAAAAGGGTTGATCAGTCAGGGAACCATGATGGAGTTTTTGTAAAGCAGCTCACTGAGCTTTTTGTATTTTCATCATTTCAATAATACAATCACAGCAGCTACAGGATTCATGTGTCATTTTTGGTGGTGATGTTTTCCTCATTCACTGTAATTTGTTTCCGTTGTATTTCTTAAGTTATTCATACTCTGAATTATGCAAAGAAGTTTGAAGAATAGAATTTGTTGAGACATACACTATGTTTCTGGCTTTGACATAATTATCGATGTTTTCTCCTCAAAGGTTAATTTCAGGATTCTTGATTTCCCTGTCATTGCATGGTCCTCTCATCTTTCTCCTCTAAATCCAAAATCAAATTCAAAGAATCCACCAAGAGTGCCTACCTTGCCCTGTAAGGTTGTCTGTAGAACTTGTTTTTGATTGAGCTTCAGATTGCGACTCCACTGCCCATGGTTCCTTTTCTCTTCTCCTACCAATTAAAAAATCCAAACTCTAAACCCATTAACTAGCCTAATATCTCTTCAAAAAAAGTTATATCAGACAGAGAGATCCCTCTCTGAGTCTTGGGGGGCTATATCCAAGACTTGAAGTGGTTTTGATGTTGCCTTTGTGACTACCTATTCAGCCTTGGGAAAATTACAGAGTGCTAACAATCTCAAACACTTGATTTTCAAATCCATCTCGGTTTCCACCATCTCTTTGTATATCTTGAAGTGTTTGAATTCCTCTTACTTCTTTCTTAGAAATAAAAATGCAATCATTCTTGTGTAGTCGTCAACCAGTAACACAAAATATTGTTCTCCATTTAATACCTTCATTCTTGTAGGTCCACATAGGTCAGTGTGTACAATATACAATGGTTTTGTTGTGGAATATTCTTTTGATTTGAACTTGGTCCTAGTTTGTTTTCCTTGTAGTTAATGTTCACATAGAGTATTTGTTGGCTTTCAAATATCAGGAATTTCTGTCACTGCTTCCTTTCTGTTGATTTTGAAAAGGTTATCAAAGTTCATGTGACCCATTCTTCTATGCCAGAGTCAACTTTCATTTTTATTTCCTATGCAACATCTTTCCTTTCCAATTACATTCAAGACATATATGTTTTTTGGAGTTCTTATAGTTGTATCCACCAACTTGCATGATCCTTCTTTCCTTATCTCACATTCTTTTGAGTCAAACATAATCTCGTGTCCTTGATCACACATTTGACTTACACTTAGTATATTTTTCTTCATATATTTGACCAATAGAACATTTTCTTCCTTGGCATCTTTGCTTCCAAGCTTGATTTTGCCTCTTCCTATAATTCCAGTTGAGTTATCATTTCCAAACAACATTGATCCATCACATTCCTTCTTCAGTGTCAGAAACATGTTCTTGTCACCTATCATATTCTTCAAACAAGTGTTGTCAACATACCACCCACTTTTATTTTGTTGATATTGTAAAGAAAGCGAGCATTCTTCAGTGTTGAATTGATATTGCTTCCTTCTCCATATCTTTTTTGGTTCTCGTTTGATATTCTTCTTTGGTTCCCTTGGAGGAATAGTCAGTCTACAATCTTTGGCCATGAGTCCAAATTGTTTGCACTTGTAGCACTCTACTTCATTACTTAGTGAACCAAAAATGTTGTGATTTATGTTATGTGCTTCATGTAACTTTATAGGATAAATCTTGTTTGAATAACCTTCATAGTTTATTTTTTTTTTGGAATAGGCTCTATAGTTTGTAGCTTTGTGTCCAAAATTATTACAAAAATAACATAAACCAAAAAATTAATTTGATACCTGGATGTAGGGGAACTTTTTAATGGTGTTGCTCTTCTGAAGTCTTCTTCTTCTTGAGATGTTTTCGATTGTTGATTTTTTTGTTTTGAATCTTCTAGGTGGTCCAGTTCCTCTTTGATTTTCTTCTTAAGTACCTCTAGCTATTTCTGCATAGCTCCTTTGTTTTGCTTCCTATTTTGTCGTCTTGGATCTTGATCCTTTCTCAATATGCATCTGGTTGTAGCGTAGCCCAGACTTGTCATAGTATGGCCTTTGACTGCTAATGATCCCATCCAATATTTTGGTTTTATTATGCTGCATATCTTTCTTCTGGAGATCTTTTCTTAAGGTAATTATTTATTCTTCCAAGATTTCAATCATCTTCTCCTTATCTTCTAACTGATTTCTGAGTATTTCTTCAATCCTTTTGTATTATTCTACTTGTATTTTTAACTTCGTGATTTATTATGAGTTGTAATTTTGATATCCTTCTTTCTTCTTTAACTCTGCCTTGAGTGACTTGATTTTCTTTCTTTCTTTCCCTAGTTCTTCTAAGGCACTAATTAATTCTTCTCTAAGATCGAATTCACCTTCTTCTTCATAATCCTCTTCATCATCATCTACTGTCATGAAGTGTACTCTTTGTGAATCACTATAACTATCATCATCCTCATCTGATGAGGATTCGTCTTCCTTTGAGTAGAATATTTTTTTGAAGAATTTATTTGTGTTCCTTCTCTTGCCTCCTTTTTTATTTTTATTTTTCTTCTTAGGATCTTCTTCTTCATCACTACCTTTATTCTTAGCATAAGAACATTTAGAAAAAAAATGACCAATACCATCACAATTAAAACATTTCAATGGAATCATACCTTTGAACTTGTCGGTTCCTATTTTCAACTTTCTCACGAAGTTTTCCACTTCTTCATCTTCCTATGAATCGTCGTTGCAAGTAGAATATGGTTTTGACTTTGGCTTGCTCTTCTTATTTTCCTTCTTGGATGCTTTGAATGTTGCTTCCTTTGTGACTGGGTTATCTTGTTCTATCCTCATTTCATAAGCTGTGAATATTCCATGTAGCTCGTCCATGCTCAAACTATCAAGATCTATTCTTTCTTCCAGGTATGATATCTTAGAATCAAATATCATAGGAAGAGATCTTAGAACCTTTTGAACAATCACTTATTCATCAACTTCTTCTCCCATTCCTCTAATATCGTTCATTGTTTCATAAACTCATAGAAATTAGGTTGCAATGTCTTCATATTCCTTCACCTTCAATTGCTCAAACTTAGCTCTAAAGGTTTTAAGCTTAGCTCCCTTGACTTTGGTATCTCCTTCGTATATATTTTTAAGTTTATCCCAAAGATCCTTTGCAATCTTGAAATGCATAAATTTTACAAATATTGAATCATCCAGACTGCTCAAAATGCTTCCTTTAGCCTTTGAATTTTTTTCATTGAGTTTCATTCCATCTTTGTCAGTTGGGGGAGTGTCAAGTATTGTATATTTGTCTACTATTGACTACCAAACATCAAATCCTTGTGCCTGTAAAATGGTTTGCATTCTTTTATTCCAAAAGGCATAGTTCTAACCATCAAACCTTGGTGCTCCAATCTTAGTGTATTCCATGATCTCCTTCTAGTGGTTAAATTGTATCTTGAAGGACCTGCTTTGATACCAATTGTCAGAATACTGAGAGGGGGAGGTGAATAAGTATGAGAATTTTATTATCAATTTTAACCACAATATGTAATCATTAACATCATCAATAGCATATCATCAATATATCATGAGAAGTATAAATCAACAGATCATAATAGACATCCACAAAACATAGTACACCAAAATTTATGTGGAAACACAAATTGGATAAAACCATGAAATACTTTTCTTATATATCAAAATAATACATTAATTTGAAGCACAAACTTCCCAATTCTCCAACTACAAATGGAAGGATGCTACGACCCCCTATTTACAAGATCCAACCTAAAGGAATCTTCAACTCCCTGAATTCTCTGGCTCCAACCAGAAGGAATCTACAACTCCCTGAATTCTCTGGCTCCAACAAGAAGGAGGATACAACCCCTTGATTCTCAAGATCCAACTCCCTATGTTCTCCAGCTCCAACTGGAAGGAGGCTACAACCCCCTTTCCTTGCCCCATCCTACCTCCCTAAAATATAAGTGTAGACCAAACTATCACTACCAAAATCATTGTCACTGTCACTGTCACTGTTACTTCCACTGTCACATCAACCTATAACCTATCACATCAACCTGTCATTTTCATTGTTCCATCAACCTGTAATTGATCATCAACATGAACTATACCAAAACCCGTACCATATCATCCATAAATTGTGTACCAACATATGTAGTATAACATACATAAATCATGTATCATAATATATTCCAAATGTAGGTACCATAACATCAATGATGAGTAGATAATCATGTATCAAATCAAATACCATGTACTAGAGAATAAACCATGTATAGAACCTATACCATATACCATTACATAGATCTGTACCATATCATCAATGAAGTGCCTCAAAGAACTAAAGCATGTGCCTCATGCATATGCCACCATACATCAAGTATATACCTCAACCATACATCTACAAAGAAAGAACATAAGCATACCTATACCTCTATATTTGACCTGATACACATTAGTGTTGACCTATAAAATTTCCTCTAACCTAAGGGACCTGGTACAAGTTGTTCCCCCAAAATTTGTCTTGTCCTCGTGAGACTAAGACATGATGTCACACGGGGCCTCATGTGAGAGGCATTGTGTAACCCACGGAGATGTCTCACGGGACACTATTAGTCTAACCCACGGGGGTCAACCAAACTAGGGTTTCCTCATAAAAAATTTCTCTCCTCTCTAACCCTGAAAATCCTAGACTTCTCACTTGTCGCTACCTCATATTTATCCATCACAAACTTTCGAAATAGATCACTATCTCACTATAAGATATTCAATAGAATAAGTGAGTGAATGTACTTGTGAATGACTCCTTGAGGTGTATTTATAATTTTGTTGGGTAACATCTTTCCTTAATCTTAGGGGCTTCTTGACTTTCTTGTTACAACCACTTTACCCTTTCATTAAGGACTTGTAACCAACTAGGGGCTTCTTGACCATTCTTCGGGGCTTCTAACTTCACAAGGCCATAAATCCTCAATGTCAAGAACTACGTGGTGTACCACCTATCACCGAAAAAGGAATGACAAGGAATATCCATCCATGAGTGAGTTGTCTGCATTTACACCATCCTCATGAACTTTTTCCTTGATCAAATACGGGTTCCATAACCATACCTTTTGGGCTATAGGAATTCTTCAAGGGTTGACATCAATGACAACCAATATTTCAACACCATCAAAGATCACCCAGAGATCGCACCCAGCCTGGGACACACCAACCCTTAGCATGGCTGAAATTTTAGGTGTCTCCTCCCACTAGTAGAGTTTTGAACCTAGGTCACCTTTTAGAATGAGGCCCATCAAAACCAATCACACTAGTAGGATTTGACAAAATTGATGAATTTTTAAATGAATGGCAAGGACAAGTTTTCTTTATTAAATCGGATCTTAATTTAGGATATCATCATATTAGAATTAGGGAAGAATATATTAACCTTTATAACACATGAATTTCATTATGAGTTTTCGATGATGCATTTTGTGATTATTAATGCACCTTCTGTAAGGTCTCCCATGACACCCACCGAGGACCTTGAATGCACGATGGTGACTTGGGAGTGGACCCACCTACCCTCGGAAACATGGGTGTGTTGGAGAGGTTGGATGACTCTGTCATCACACCCATGAAGATTCATGTCAATTGCTACAAGGAAGAGCACAAGGCAAGGGGCAGGCGACCAAGGATTAGGCATGTTGGTCCAAGAGATGCAACGATTGATGGGTGCATAGGTTCGTTTGGGTGCAATGGGTCCGCAAAGGGGCATGTCAATTCATTTGGGAACAATGGTTCACGAAGTGACGTGAAACACCCAAAGGACGCAACGATTCATGAAGGTGACGTTTGGAGTCCATATAAGAGCACAAGGGCACAAAAACAAAGAAGGAAGAAAAGGAACATAAAGGAATAGAGAACAAGTCAAGCGAATGAGGAAAAGTTATGAGGAAAGGCATAACTGAGGCAAGGTTGCGAATATGGAAGACAAGTAGACAAGAAGGGGATGCACAAGAAGAGTTTGGTGAAGTCTGAACGCAGTTCTGTGTGAGGCATGCTGTGAGACAGAACCAAATTTTGTATTAACTTGGTAAATTTTTCAATAGAGAAGGGATGGAAAGTCTATGATAGGGTGCACATCTAGGGTGCACCGCAGGGGTTGCAAAAGTGGTTGTGATAGAGAGTACTGAGGGGAAAAATATGTATATGAGTGTCTTGGTGAGGTGAGGCAAGTCATGTGACTCTTCCCAAGTTGTAAACCGAGCCAATAGTTCTCATATTGTAATTGTTTCGAGATAATAAGACATAGTCGGGTGGTAGGCATATCTTGTGTTTCCCACACTATTTATGTGTGTGTCTCTTGTTTGTCTTGCAAGTGTTCCTTTGGTTTTGCATGTTCTTGGATGTATGCTTAAATGACTAAGTGTTAAGCTATTAACAAGATTGTCTAAGTATACAAGTGAGTTTCACATAGTTGGAGTGTGACTCCCCCGTATCTTATAACGAAGTATGAGTATGCTCTAGGTGAATACTCATAGTCCGAAAAAAGTATTCTTGGTGTTTCCAAGAAGCCAAGTAAGAATTTTCACAATGTCGCATGCCCTTAGGAGGTTCACAAATGTGAGATCTAGGAAAGTGTCATGTGGGGTTGTGATACCTTCCATATTGCATAGTGGAAGGTCTTCATCTAGAAGGGTGCAGAGACCCTCACCCAGTCCTCAAGGATATGGAACTTGGGGTTGCTCGAACACCCAAGAGTCACATCAGTTGGGAAAGTGGGAACCTTGGGTGCATGAACACGCCAAGGGGCTTGCCCAAGCATGAAGAAACCAAGAGAAGGTGATCACCAAAGAGGTTAGGGCACGTTGACATGAGGAGCACACCAAGGTTGGGGTGTGTCGGTCCCAAGGGATAGGATGGTTGATGGGAACACAAGTTTGTTTGGGTTCACTAGGTCCATGAAGGGACACAATAATTCATTTGGGCGTGATGGTTCACGAAGGGGAAAAACACACCCAAAGGAAGTGATGGTTCACGATGGTGACCTTTGGATTCCAAATAAGAGAAAAAGAGTGCACAACCAAGTAATTAATATTTGAACAATAAGGAGAGAAATATCAGCTCTGTGATTCTAAGGTAGACTTGGATGAAGAGGGGTGAGCTCCCTCAAGGAGAGAAGTTTCTCCACATGGGATGACTTCTGCTACCTTGAGGTGATTATGTGGACATATTTGGGAAAAACTTCTTTTGGGATGATTTTTTGGAAGTCTTGTCGCAAGTATGAAGGAGGCATGCTATGAGAAGTCTTGTGACAGAGAAGAGATGGTGAGTCTTTTGTGGATGCATGTTTGGGGTGCTCCATAGGATTTGAAAAATTTGTTACAACAGATGAGTCCTGGAGTGACAAATTTGTGTATGGGTGTCTTGGTGAGGTGAGTCAATTCGTGTGACTCTTCCCAAGTTGTAAACCGAGCTAGTAGTGCTCATATTGTAATTGTTTTGCAATAATAAGACTTACTTGGGTGTTAGAAACGTTTTGTGTCACCCACACTATATCGATGTGTCTCTTGTTTATTTCACAAGTGCTCTCTTTGTTTCATGGATGTATGCTTAAATGACTAAGTGTTAATACTATTAACAAATTGTCTAAGCATACAAGAGTTGCACTAGATTAAGAGTGTGACTCGCCCATAGCCTAGAACGAAGTATGGGTATGCTCTAGGTGAAGAGTTGTAGTCTGATCAAATTATCCTTGTTTTTGTCAATAATCCAAGTGAGAAATGTCTTGGTGTCACATGCTCTCAAGAGGTGCATGATCACAATATTTGGGCAGGTACACTGTGGGGATGTGAAAAATGGTATCAGTCCTTGTTCATCATAGATTTTAAAGATGGGTTGTTGAGATCTTCACCATTATCTCAATAATAGATGGCATAAGAGACTGAATCACACTCTACTACTGTGGTGGTGACAATGGTGATAGAGTGCAACAAAAATAAAGTTTGTTGTGGAGAAAATTAAATGGGAATGTTCGCAGACTTGGTGAACAGTTCGACAGAGAAAACTGGTTTATCACAAAGACTTTGCATCAAACTTATGACAGAGATTCTAGTTGACATTGCGATGGAAGGCTGATCTAAGTACACACCTTGTATAGACTAAGAGAAGAGTTTTTGGTGAAACAAATCACTTGGACAGGGTGGGTGATCACAAAACTCATCGCAAAGTTCATCACATAAATTTTCACATACTTGGTTATAGAGGCAGTTTGGGCACAGACTTTGTGAAGGTTTGGTAAGGTGGACTGACCTTTCACAAATATAGTCTAGGCACATACTTGATTGGTTTGATTTGTGATGGAATTAAGTTCCCGACATGTGCACACATATTGAGAAGAACAAACACATATTTCATGGGGTGAACCAAGCACTTGGGAAAGGGACGAATGAAAAACTTGTCGTGGGACTTGTCACAGATATAACCCCCAAAGTGACCATAGAAGTGGTCGCAGAATTGGTCGCAAAAATGATCACAGAGGGTGATCGTCGAAGTGATCGTGAAGGGGAGTAGTTATGGGTTGTAGCGAGTTGAAGCACTTTGGTGAGTTGGACAACTTGAGGTGATATAGAGTAGCAAGGAAGTTGGTTGGGCACATCTCCATCATGACAACTTCGTGGAATGCATCGCCAAGAATAGCAGTTAAGTTGAGATGGTTTGTTGGACAATTTGGTCAACCACGGCCTTTCAATGAGATAAATCTTTGTAGAGTTACGCAAATTAGTTAACATCAATATGGCTTTCTATTCGAGTGACATGTGCATGGTGACTTGAAGCTAAAGTAGTCAAGGTGCGAAGATGGTAGGACATTGGAGATGAGTTTGATCGCTTACATCCAAAGTTTGGGAATTAGACAGATTTATGAAGTGGACGGATGGACTCATCTTTGTATCACAACAAAGGTATTATGTAGGTTTTTGGAGTTGTGGATGATGATTGATGGGATTTCATGTGGAGAGTCAGTGGCTTGGGAAACTGGAGGCCTAGGACAATAGATTTGAACCATGATTGCAACCAAGTATGTCATTGGAAAGCTATGGTTGGTTTTGAGTTCTTGAATTTCCTAAGTGTTGTAATGAGTTCTTTGAAGGGAAGTCAGATGACTTGGTGGTTCAAGTGTAATCTGTTTCCACGGTGAAAATTGGAAAAATTGAGGGTGACTCAAGTGGTGCAGACTCAAAAAAGTCTTGTAGAAATTTTGGGACGCCTTGACTTGGAAGGACGTGCATAGAGCTTGGGGTGACCTGCTTGGATGAGTCATGTGGTGGACTTAGGAATATTTAGATGCAATTGGGCAGGTGACTTGAGGAATTTCCTAACTCTTGGATGAGGTACCTTGTTGTGTTGGTGCATTATCTATATTTGTTGGGTCATGCGATGACTTGACAATCGTGATGATAGTGCCAGAGTTTGGACACTTGTAGGAGGTGCAAGGAAATTTTGTTTTAGGAGATGGATGGAGTCAACAGAGAATTCGATCAAGAATTGATGGAATTCAACCTAAATGGGAAGAACGAAGACCAAGTGACTAGGGTGGTGTTTTCTCTCCTTTGGTATGGGACATTGGATGAGGCGGAGCATACCTTGGTGACTTGTAGATGATTGTGCAATGACTCAGAGATCCAAGAGGGTCGTTGGTTGAGGTTGGAAGAAGTATTGGTGTGAACATGCCTAAGGAATGGAATTTATTTTGGGGTTGACTCATTCTACTTGGAGCACTTTAGACAGTTCATTGGTATTTTTGAGGAGTGTGGGTGCATTGGACACACTCATCACAAATGTTGATTTGTAGAGAGGTGACTTGATGGAAGAGGTGGGTTGAGGACTTTCCTTTGTTTGGAATATTGTGCTAACAGGAAGATTGCAGCATGAAGAGATTACTTGGGCATGGGTGTTTCTCTTCCTTTGGGTAGCATGGTTGAGGGTGAAGCCTAACCATTTCAAATCATAGAGAGGTAGAAGTAACAGCATGGTCGGGTGATGAGGTAGTGGGGAAAAGGTAGTCTAGACGTGTATTTCTTGGTGCATGTGGGACGTTTCATATCCAAAGACACAGATGAATATGGGGATAATTCATCCAAGGAATACAGACTTGTGGACTTGATCACAGTTTGAGTCAAAAGGGTGGACTTGTTGGTTGGACATGTGGAGAACAGATGCATGGTGATTTCCATTTACTCTTAGCAGACTTGGATGTGATGTAGAATATGTGTAGAATATTGGATAAATTTTCCATGAGGTGGGTAGTGGATTCAAGTTTCCATGGATGACTTTGGTTTAAGGTGACTTCATAGTGTAGCAAGGTGAGGGGTGACCTTGCCTTGGTATGATGTTGTTGTGTAGATGGACTGAATTGCGAAAGGAAGTGACCATTCTTTGGACATGTTGTCCATTCTCAAGAAACCAACGTGATAGTTCAACACTTGAAGAGTTAGTGCATGAGAGCATGACTAAGAGGTTGAAGTATGGGTGCGCTAGTAGGTTGATAGTGCAACACTTAGACATTGTGGAGGATCTTCTTGACGAATATTGGACGATGCAAGTAGCAATGAGGCAAGGTTGGACACTTTACTTAGTCTTTGTAGTTGGATGGAGTGACAGAGATGTGGATGGAAAAGACTAAGTTTGGTCATGGAGATGCACATTTCAAGAACTGGACGCAACGGTTGGACTAGCTACCCAAAATGTAGGAATTAAGGCTACCATTGTGCGAAGAGATGAAAAAGTTGGTTGAAGTATGGGCGTTGTTATCCCCATTTTGTGGATAACTAAGGAGATGATGTCTCGAGGCCCTCGGTTTGCAGATATGGAGTGTAGAGAGACTACATGACCAATAGTACCCTTTGCACAGATGGAAAACCCATTCACCACCACATATTTTCACAGGTTTTCATATGGCATCCATCACACCAGCTGGATTCTGGAAGGCAATGGGCCTTTCTCCATGAGGTTCAAGTTAGTATTATGGTGAGCATCATTTCAATATTCAATCCATTTTATTATGTTGTATATTAGATTTCTCTATATTTCATGATATGTGCTTGGACATTATGCCTTTTTCCTTGCTTCACCTTGGTGGCTGACATTGTTCCCTAGTAAGTGGTTTTTCTTGGGGATGGGTTTGCTACTAGGAACTCCCTTAATGAGCCATCATATCTTTCCTGACCATACTTACCACTTTCCATCATTATTCCCCTACATTTCCTTATCTCTTGGGATTTTAGGGTATATTGACCCAAGAAGGGATTGTCCCTCATTCTATGGGAAGAAGGGGAAAAGTCCCAGAGGGGTTGGTGTTGGGTAAAACATAAAAGCCTTATATAAACCTTCCAAATGCTTTGCCCAAGGATCACCCAAGAAATAAATGAAATGCTTATCTTTGAATAAAGGGGACCCACAATATAATAAAGAATGTTTAAAAGGTAAAGTTGAAGGATGGGAGGTCTCATCACGAGCCGACCTATCAAGTCCATGGATATATAGTGGTATGACATTGTCATCATTTGGTCATCAAACCAAGGTGATGGCTCTCATTTGCATGGATGAGAGAAAGGGGGTCTCATCACGAGCTTCCACTAGGTGTTTGTGGGTGATATTTCCATCATCTGGTCAACACACCAGGGCAATGACCTTCAATCTGTCCTTATGATATTATGAAAGAAAATACAAAGAAAGAAAGAAAAATGCAATTAATGGGATTGGAAAAAGTGCATTGCGAATGAAGGTACTGCACACCCTCTACAAAGGCACCCATGAATGAGAAAATATGACCACTTGTATGTCATGAGACCTATCCCCACTGAGTCTTGACCCCTACCACTTCATCCACTTTACATGGCTTAGAGAGGGATATCTTGGAAGCTCTCCTTGACCTAGGGAAAGACCTACCCAATAGGACACCTCATCAACCCTCCCATATTTAAGCTTGAGAAGTCACATAGTGTCTTTGAGCTGTTAATTGTTTGATATAGTGATCTTTGATGCACATGATTGGATGGCTTATTTATTGATTGGATTCACTTATCGTGATGTTATGACCTGAGATCCTTGGAGGGCATGTTCATTTGTCTTTACAAGACCTAGTTGGTGGATAGTTTTGGGAGAACAAGCCTAGCTTGGGCTTCCATGGGGCTACAAGCCCACAGGTTGGATGTTAGGGGCCTTCATGCCAGATGAGAGATATCAAACTTGGATGGCCTTGATTATGACTTGGACAACCTATCCCACCCCTTTCTTGCCAAACGATTTTCCCAAGAGGGGAAAAACATTCCACTTTTGAGCTTGACATCACGATCTTGGGGGGTAGGGCATGGTGGTGAGGTGCCACTCTTTGACACATGGACATTTGAGGAGGAGAAGGGTCTACACCATGATGAGAGTACTTGGATGCTTGACATGTGGCCTTTAGAGGCCTATCCATGCTTCTCCAACACCAACAACTTCATCAAAGTGGCAAAACGTCCCCTAAAGGGGTGACGTCCTCCTAAATTAGGGTTTTATTTGTGAAAAAAGTGAAATTTTAAATGAATTGTTTAATATTACTTTGTTAAGGGGGAAATATTAGGGTTGTTGACCCCTAATATTGTGTTTTACTCCTTAATTTGTGGACAAACTATGTTAGCTACATTTTGTATAAATAGAGATCATAGGATGCCATTTCAAGATAACTTTCCCTCTTGTGAGAGGCCTTGGTCTGAAATTTTCGGCTATCTTGGCTCTTTTATCTCTTTTTCACTTTTGTATGGCTATACTTATGAATGGTTTATGGAAGAAGTGATGTGCTAGCCTTGGAAGGATATTCTATTGCTATCGTGGTGGATTATCTTGGCATTTTTCCTTGAATTGGTATGGTTTTTACTTTCTTGTTATCATTTGTTTCAAGTCAAGGTTATTGTGCTAGGAACTAGGTGGGAAGTATAAGGGAATACACCCCCACCTTAGACTTCATCACTTTATGCTTCATCTTATTGCTTTAACAAGGGTTTTCTAAGAGAAGTATAAGGGCATGCACCCTCTTAGCTTAAACCCTAGCCTAGAAAAACTTTCCTTGGGAAGTAAAAAGGGCTTACTCCCCCAAGGTGGTAGATTATCTAAGCTCCTTTTGACTCCATTAATCCAATAGTAAAGGAACTAGTCATACTCTTTTTTGCATTGGAGATATAAAATCATTGCCTTGGGAAATGCATTTTTTGGTCTTTCGGAAGGTTTCTTGCTTGAAGTTGATTTCTCTCATTGAGAGGAGTTTTCCCCCACTAGGGCGTCCCCTCTCTCCCAACACTCTAATTTATGTTACAAACTTTAACCTACAGACACTAGGGTTGCATAACCCTAGCTACTTACACTCTCATAACT